>CAKNWT010333322.1:0-22715 GCA_932066315.1 Andricus coriarius
GAATTTTCTGCCCTGTGGCAACCCTGATTATCCCCTGATTTACGGGACTCATCGGACTATAGATCTGGAATAGGCGAACCAGAGAGACTGCATCGCAAAGTGTAGCTTCGAGGGGGTAATAGCAAAGCCTCCGGGAGTATAGAGGTCGCGAGTTCTCATGCTTTCAAGCTACGATATAATCGCCATGCAAAGGCTGAATGGCACCAGGGTGAACAAATCCTTGAACACCCCTTCCTGCCACCCTCAGTAGAGGCGGACAGGTCGGGCTCACAAAGGAGGCATCTTAACGGAGACTTTGGAACACCAGGTCGAATCCCATAGTATGTAGACCTGCTTCCTACTCTCGAGGAGTTGGACAGGCTGAGGGAGGAAAAATATCAAGAGATTGACGCGTCACCCGGCAAGGGGCGCGCCCCCAGATTCAACGATATCTTCATCAGGTCGGCGGCCATTGTAACGGAGGCCGCAGACATCTGGTATTGAGACTGGATTGTAGAACGAACTCCAAGTTTAAGCTTAAAGAAGGGGACACAACTCTACGAACCGCTTCGTGGAAGGTGCATATTGACAGGCACGGATCCAGACCGAAGGAGACCTTCCTGTTGACCCAACTTGGATCCATAGGGAAACCAGAAGCGTCCGGAGGTAACCCGAATCAGCTTTATAATGGCTGAGACGGTAATCCCCATGATGCTTATTAATTTGCATAAAAGCAAAGGCGCCTCTGCAGTTCTATCTAAACGCATGTCAGTGGTGCAGACAGGGCTCGCCCTAATCCAAGAACCCTAGTTACTCAAGGAAGAGATTAGTGGCTTGTCAGGGTGTGGCATCATATATAAGGGGCCGCGCGAAAAAGCGCCAAGGGCATACATAGTCATCAAGGATATGGATGCGATCTTGGTTCCTAAGCTCTGCTACAGGGATCCCACCGTTATAAGGTTGAGACTCAATGTCAGAAGCGGAGAAAGGCTAGAGGTGGTTATTGCCTCGGCTCATTTCCTGGGTGATGCTGAGGGACCCCCGCCTCCCAGAGAGTTGCAGGCTTTAATTCAGTTTTGGCAGGAGAACAAGGAGCAAGGTAGTGGGCTGTAGAGTCTCCGATAAGAAGCCTCTCTTGGACCACAAACATATCTTGTTTCGGATAATCCTAGGAAAACCGGCGGTTTGAAAGGTCAGAAGCCCCAGATAAGTTAGAGCACGGTGCGGCTTTTCTGCGAAGGATTCCAACTGCATCATATGAGAATAATTGCTCTACAAGTCAATTAAGTCTAGGAAAGAAGCATAATAGTGAAATACCTTGAAACAACGCGAAACAACGTGAAACGACAAGAGCGTTGTGCAACCGGTCAAATAGAACTAAATTGCCTTCAGAGTAAGACATCCCTAAGACGGCCCAATATGAATACAATAAAAATATAAGAAAGTATCAACAGGAGGATTGGAGGGGCTTCTGCGAGGAATTGGATGACATTCCGGAAACAACGAGGCTCCAAAAGATCCTGGCCCTAAACCCGGAAGCTCGCCTCTATCTAATACTGCTCGATAATGGTGAGTTTGCCAAAGATGAAGAAGCAACGCTGAATAACCTGATGGAATTTCACTTCTCGGGTTTTCAAAGAATCTAAACCGACCAAGAAGAGGAAGGCTGGCGCCAACAGACGGAGAACGCCGATTGGAATTTCCCCGCCAATCTCGTTTATAATAAATAAGTGAAATGGACCGTAGGCTTCTACTGTCCCTTTGAACCCCCAGGAATGGATGGCATCTATCCGGCTCTTGAGCGCACAACAAAAACGTTTTAAACCACCCCCAAGGTAAAAAAATACCCCCTTGCAGAAAATAGAAGCTGCGAAAAACTCAAAATAAGCCCAAAGTTCTGGTGTTCTTCGTTTTTTTTCGAAAATAAGAATAAGGTTCTAGGGCATACCCCATAACGTTTTATTACGTGAAGGAAGTTCTAAATGAATATTCTCAGCAACAAAACGTTCTATTTTAACATTCAATCCTAATACGTTTATGGAAAATGTCGAATTAATTTGTGAAGCCTATTTTCCAACTTCCTAATCTCACAGTTTTCAAAGAGAAAAATGTAAACTTTATTTTGGGATAAAAAATTAAAAAAGGTTTTTTTCCAAAGAATAAAATTTATTATTTGTACATGATAGGACAACATTCTTTCAATAGCAAATTAACGGAAGTTACTTTTATGGAATAGTAACTAATAGTACCAAGTAACTTGCCCATCCCTGACTAAAATTTTTGATTTTTTCAGACTCCATTACTGTTTTAGCTGTAGAGAATCTTGGTTTACAACTATTGTACGAAAATTCATATCAATTAGGCGGTGAATACGTACTGGACATTCTCTAATTTCGTCTACGGTCAATTCCGTAACAACACCGCTTTCCATGTTTATTTTCACTCGGGGTCTGCCTTTACGGCTGCTATATATTCCACCAAGACTACCGCTAGTATCCAATATTGGAAAAACGTCACCATTAGAAGTTGCTAATACAATTTGTTCTGAGGTTGGCATGTGCGAAAAGACATGGCCTACTACAAGTCGCTGAAGTTTTGAATTAGGATGAAAAGTGTATGTTCGAAATTCGAATCGACGGTTCGGATTTCTATTGGGAATAATCCGAATAAGTCCAAGTTGTCCAATTCCATATCCAGCATATTGAGGATGAGGCCTGGCAGGAGGAGATTTGGATCTAGCACGTGGTATTGCCTTGGTAGAAGGATTGGTGGCAGGAGGATGCCTGGTAGAAGCAGACCTGGACAGTGAAGGAGATTGAGGTACACGATGAGATGAAGAAGGTCGCGAACTACCAGGGCGAAGTTCATCAGGATTGTCAATACCGGACTCTGAACTTAATTCTGTAAGAAGAAATAGAGGAATACTTGTTTAAGGAACACGCTCTTATGCTGGGATATCATAAATCACTTTGGTGGCAATACTTTAAATGAGGACACTGAACATGGTGTGCAATTTCAATTTTTAAACTTTTGGTGCCTGTCGTCAACGGGCCTTAAGCCCGTAGTTTATGCGGTTCATGTAAAAATCCTTGATACACATTATTCTCTTCTCTGAGCATAAATACGAATCTGAAATTTGGTGCAAATACTCTTTATGCCGTGGGAAAGTTTGACTGTAAAAACTGGAATATTACCTTTTTAGTTTTTAGATATTGTTGCAAAATAAAAATTCTAAATAAGAGAATGTGGGTGCAAAGCCTTGTTCGAAAACCGTGTGTCAGTCTCCATTTTTAAAAACGTGATCAAATTTGCGTACTTTGTTTCTCATCTGCATAAGAAGGACAGTTAATAATTGTCCTTTCAACCAAAATTTCTTTCCGAACGGGATTTCACCTATCTTAAAAGGTTGAAATGTATAACAATAGTTATGTCTTTATCCATATAATTTAAAAAGTCACTTTCACCATCAGCTGATGTGAAATTAGACTTTTTAATAGTTCTTGAATGTTAGAAAAATATATAAATAGAGGAATCCAAAGAAAATAATTGTAGAGAGAAAATGAAAAGTTTTGTTGCCCATCCGTTGATATAAGAAGATTTTTAATATATACATTTTTTTCAAAATAGTTTGCTTTAAAAAAATAGAAATATGAAAAAACGTTTAAAGTAAGTAAAAAATTTGATGATTTACCTCTGGTCTTTATGTATGAACATCAAATTTTTTGTTATCAAAGAATAATAATGATGAAAATCTTGTGTGTTCAGCTTCAAACAAATTTCCGTTCCACGGTTAAACATTTTATATGATTACTTAGCAATTACGCAATATTTTTGGACGTCCTCTTTATCTACTTTTAGAGTATCATGTGTTCTTGATCTTATGAAAACAAAAATATAAATTTACGAACAATTTACAAAACTTTGGATTTTGAGGCCACATATTTTTTTAATCGTCGATTGAATTATCTTCATCGTAGGAGGAATAAACGAAAAAATGCAAAAGGCTTTTCGTCTTTCCCAGCTGATATTTCACTTTTTGGCTAAAAACTAGGTTTTGCAAAAGTATTCACGCCATTTATTTGAAAGTTCGAAAAAGACATTAAAGTGAACCATTAACGCATCACTAATAGTTCATGAGCCAATACATGCCAGTTCGCCAGTTCTATGAAAACGAAAGAAAGAAATCTTTAAGATGACTATAACATTAGGAAACCTTTTTTCCCAAAAAATGTGTAAAATTATTCAAAATATTGTGCTAGTTTATCAAATATTTCAAAGCAAAATATCTTCCTAAACATACGGTAATACTTCCAGAGTTTTTAGAAAATTTACCTAATCTAAGTAAAAAATCAAAAATTATTTTTGGAACGATTCCCTACATCCATCAGGAATCATTCAATTCCACAAATTGTAGGGAATATTCCCAAACTTTGGTCTAAATTACCATAAGCTTTTTGGAAATTTTACCAAAAATTTTATTTATTATCTAATTTCCTAATTTTTAGGGAATTTTTCCCAATTTTTCCATGAATCATAACAACTTTCAGGAAAATTTTTATCTCCGGAAAACTTGAAAATTTTTTTGAAACCATATATTATATTATTACACTCACCAATAGAATTAACCACTAAGTATAAGACCAGATGATAAACGATCCTCATCTTTTCCAATTAGAGAAATAACTATAGTAAACAGTGGGAATAATGTGTGGTTTTTTGTCACCGTCAGAGTGAAAGTTCTTATCTCGTGGATATTCGAAACCTTTAGTTTACATTTCTAAGATTATCTTTTATAGCTAGCGATTGTATTTGTATTTCGCAAGCTATTTTCAAGTAAAGAAACCTATTTACCACATTCGTGAAATATAATGTCACAATTTACGTATAATATTTTATGTCTTAGGGTAATTCGGTTTTTCCATAGAAATTTTATATTGTGTGATAAGTTAAACCCTTTTTGATGTCTGTAAATAAGGGCTAAAATAGTGATTTTCAAGCATGATTGACGCTAGAGGGAGAAAGAGTGTGCTTTTCGTCCCAAAGGAGCAAATGTATGATTATACATCTGTGGGATATCATTTTGGGTTTACAAAAAGTGATCGACAAGTGGTCACTTTATCGCGTTGACAAATTTTTGACAGATTCGCCACTGAATATCCGTAAATTTAAAAAAATTCTATAATTTTTCACATTTCACAACAATTTTCAAAAGTTTAAAAGGGTGTCCAATCAGGACCAGCAAAAAAATTCTGTACATTTCCCGTGCAATTCCCACAGACTGTTTGTAAATGCCCGTACAAATTTAATTGCAAATTTTGGTTTCCTATACAAATAATTAAAAAAAATTTTTTTTTAATTTTCTAAAAATAAATATCGATAGTAATAATATACACACAACACTGCTCCTCAAAAAGTGATTTTACTTTAAAAGACCCTTTTTTGAACAGCAAATTTTTAATAGACATAATAAGCAACAATAGCGATAACTAGTTTCTTTCAAAAAGTAACTTATCCACCACTGACTAAAAGTTGTACATTTTTTAAAATCGAATTATTGATTCAGCTGTAAAGAATCCTGATTCACAACGACTGTCTTAAAATTATAATGTATCTGACGGCGGGTGCCTACTGGACATTCTATCGTTTCATCTTTTGTCATCTTCGTAATCACGCCGCTTCCTATATTTATTTTCACTCGGGGCCTTCCTGTATTGCTACTATATATTCCACTAAGAGTACCACTAGTCTCCAATATTGCAAAAACGTCACCGTTAGATGTTGCTAATACAATTTGCTCTTCGGTTGGCATGCGCGAATGAACATGGCTTGCTACTAGCCGTAGAAGTGCTGAATGGGGATGAAAAGTGTATCTTCGAAATTCGAATCGCAGGTTCGAATTCCTAAAAGGAATGAGCCGAATAAGTCCGAGTTGGCCAAGTCCATATCCAGCATATGCAACAGAACTCGTAGGATAATACCTGGCAGGAGAAGACCATGTTGGAGGTGACCTGCTCCTAGTACGTAGTATTGGCTCATCAAGAGGCCTGGCAGGAGGAGACCTGGTCCTGGCACGTGGAGAAGGAGAGGCATGAGACTGAGACGTACGAAGAGAAGGAAGTCTAAAACTATCCAAGCCGGGACTATCAGGGCATTCGTTACTTGACTGTAAACTTAATTCTGGAAACAAGTAAAGGATTTTTTGTTTAGAACATACTCTTACATACTCAACAATTTTGGTATGATATTATTCTACTTGGTTGAAAATTGAACTTTTTGGGAGGAAACTTAAGTGTATTTTAATTTATTATTTTGGGTTCCTTTTTAGTAAGAAAAGTTCCTTTTTAGCAAGAGAGTTTCCTTTCTGTTACATCTGCCTCGAAAGCAAAAGTCAATTCTAATGAAATTTGGTATTCATTTAAACAATTTTCGTTGTTTGATAGAATTTTTTCCTTTTTAAATCGTCAAATATTATTATTTTCCAGACTGATGACATAATTAGCGAATGTTAAGAAGTAACATATATTATGTTTAAGGTTTACCAACTATTTAATCAATTTGATTTCCCTGTAAATCTTGAAATGCTACTATTTTCTTGAATTATCGAAGCGCTTTATAAAGTTAATTCGTAAAAATTTTGTAAAAGACAGTTTGCAATTATTTTGAAAATTATTAATTATTTACTTCTGCCTTTTCATCAAAAAAGTCTAGAAAATTCTAAAATAAAATTGAGCTTTTGTCCTTGCTTATGAACGTCAAATATTTGTTTTTTCAACGAATGATTATGATAAGAAATTAACGCATGTGAAGAATCTCGTATCTTTAGCTTCACAGAAATTTCCAGTCCACAGGTAAACATTTTTTATGATAACTCAGCCAACACGTAATATTTATTCCTGTCCTTGGCCCAGATTTAAATAACATAATGGATTCTATACTTAAAAAATTCTGAACAGTTTTAAGAAAAATTTAATGATTTTGGCTATAAGTTAAATGCGATATTTTAAAACAATTATTTTGTTCGAAAAACCTTAGACTTTGAAACCACATATATTTCTAATTAGCTGATGAAACAAATTCCAAATGAGCGGCTTCAAGGCCAGCATTTCAGCTTTAAACCTGACAAAAATTTCTTTACTGCTGAATTATTCCTTTCCAGCTAAAAAATAATAATTTTTCTATCTGCAATGGTTTAGTTTCAACTTTTAAACTTTTCATAGGACATTATGAACGAATGTATTCAATCGAGAAATAATTTTTTAATGGAAAAGGGGAAATTTTTGAACTTGTAGTACCTTATGAAACTATGAATAGGTCGGGAAAAATTTTACTTTCACGTTTCTCAGGATGTCGATTTATCAACAACGGACGTGCGCATATGTCCGAAATATATTCAAATTCATTTCGTACTCATTTTACAAAAAATTCAATATAAGTCGAAGGATTTTTATTTGCAAAACAGCTGCTTAATGTTTTCAAATCTATATATTATATGATTATACTCACCAATAGAATGAACCACCAAATATAAAAACAGAGTATGGACGATTTTCATAGTTTGCGATTAGAGACAAGCTATTGTGAACAGTGTGAAAAATGTGTATTCTTTTGCTTCGTCAGACTAAAAATTTCTTATTTCATGGATTATATGAGCTTCAATTTTGTCTTTTTCGGATTATCTTTTATATTTAGAGATTGTATTTGTATTTCATAATCCAATTTCAACAATCTATATGTGTGGATAGCTGAGATGTTTTTGTTCATAAATGACCATGAATCTTCTGGCTGCGGAAATTTTTCATTATAATTAATGGTTCATATTATTATTAAATATATCACAGCAAATACTTTTTTTGACGATATTTCGAACCGTTTCAAAAAAAATTAGTATCACGCATCAACAAATAGTGAATATGTGCATTTGTTTATAAAAGTTAAAAAGCTTTGAATTCAAAATAGCTAATTATTACGAATAACAAAAATATGAATTTTGTTCATTAGCCTGTTTACAACACTTTAAACTCTTTTTTTCACATTCCAACTAACTGGAAATTATTCACCGAAAAGTCAGACAAAAAACGTTTGAACTTTATTGTTAAACAATACATTTTTTTCAGAAATGAATTTTTGATTTTTATCAAAGAAAATATCTCCTATGAATAACAGTAAGAAGTAGGTGTAACAGCTGCTACTCGACAGATACGAGCGCAGTTGTGTAAAAATAAAGATTTGATCTGCAAAACTGGATAATTTTAATCTGAAGTTAATGATTAGAATGATATGCAACGGTTTGATATCTAGTGATGAATCGGGATGAAAAAATTATTGCGTAATTTCCTTATTACATATTTCTTATTGAACATATATATTTCTAAGCTACAAAAGTAACTAAAAAGTAACAATAATGGCTTTTTTTAAATTGACTAAAAAAAAGTTACATTGTGAATCAATATCGACAAGCGATTCCTCCTAAAAAGAAACATAGCCACCAATGACTGAAAATGTTACCTTTTTTTCTAAATTTAATTAGTTGGTCCGGCAGGCATTGATTATTTTTCAAGATAATTGGCCAAATCGTGTCACAGAAAGCCTAACAGGAGAAGGTCTCGCAGAAAGAGACCTCGCAGGAAGAGACCTGGCAGGAAGAGACATGGCAGTTCCGGTACATGTTAGGACATTCTGCTAATAAAATTTCGCTGAAAACATTCAGTATTTCCAGAAAATAAATACTGTAATTGCAGTAATTTTATGAAATACTGAGTTGTGCGTTTAAAAACAATTATATTTATTCAAAAATTATTTGAAACGCCACCGTACTTCTAAGCGACCAAAAAAACACAAGAAAAAAAATTGAGAAGCTGAAAAGATAAAAAACACGTAAGATATTTAAAATTTGTTTTAAACCTATCTGGAAACAAATATTTCAAAACTGAAAATGAAATAAACAACACTGGCCTTCTTTGATATTTTCATGCCTTCGACTTGTCAATGTTGTTTACAGTGTTTTCTTATCAGTAAATGGCACTGAACTCTTCAAAATAATTTTACAAGCAATCTGAAAAAAAAAATTGAATAACAAATACAAAATAGAAAAATTACGAAAATATATAATTGGAAAAGTATATTATTGCGAATACTCAAAACAGATGACCTTTAACATATAAAAGTAAAGATAGTTCATTCTTTTATGCAATATAAAGAAAGTAAAAATTATATTTTGGAACGGCAAACGTAACGAAAAGTAGTTTTTTTTAATAGACTAACTTATCGATCAAAGACTAAAAGTTTTACATTGTTTGAAATCAAATTATTCATTCAGCCGTAGAGAATCCTGGTTGACAACTACTGTACTAAAATTCATATGCAGTACACGGCGGGCGCCTACTGGACATTCCCTAACTTCGTTTGTGGTCAATTTCGTAATCACGCCGCTTTCTATGTTTATTTTGACTCGGAGCCTTCCTGTATTGGTGCTATATAATCCACTAAGAGCTCCACTAGTCTCCACTATTGCAAACACGTCACCATTGGATTGTGCTAATACAATTTGTTCACAGGTTGGCATGTTCGTAAAGACTTTTCTAGATGTTGTCCGTAAAAGTGGTACATGGCGATCAAAAGTGTATCTGCGAAATTCAAATCGCTGGTAAGGATTCCGAAGGGAAATAAGTCGAATAAGTCCAAGTTGTCCAATTCCATATCCAAGTAGCTGAGAAACAGGAGGGCTGGCAGGAGCAGGCCTGGCAGAAGCAGAACTGGGAGCAGGAGACCTGGACCTTACACGTGGATGTGATTTGGGAGGAGACTGAGAAATGCGAAGAGAATAGGAAGGACACCAACGACCCGGGCGTGGAGTATCAGGCCAATTGCTTCCGGACTGTGAACTTAATTCTGCAGGAAGAAACAAAGGCTTTTTTTTTAAACATACTCATTTTCGGATATCACTAATCCTTTTGGTGGAAATACAGTCGAACTCTGATTTAACGTCGTTTTTGGGGCTGTCCTTGGACCTGACCTACCCTTACTGAACCTGATTTAGCGTACCCCGCACACCACGCGCATCTCCTGACAAGCCTACCCGCGGCGGTATTAAATTCCTACACATTTTGGATGAACACACATAGAGGTTTGAAAAAATAGTAATGGGGATGGAATACGGATTAAATCGGATAAATTGATATTTTTGAAAAGCCTAGAAATGTTTAAAAAAATATGTATCATATTGTTATACTTACCAATAGAATTGACCACCAAGTATAAGGCAAGAGTATAAACGATCCACATCCTTTCGAATTAGAGAAAATACTGTAGCTAACAGTTGGAATAATATGTATTCTTTTGCTTCTTCAGAGTAATTGTTCATATTTCGTCGATAATACCAGCCTCGATCTTATCTCTATAAGATTATCTTTTATATTTAGAAATTCTATTTATATTTCATGACCCAGTATAAAGTAAAAGAATATATACCGTGTTCGTTAAAATAAATATTAAAATTTATATAATATTTTACGTGTTAGGAAAATTCGGTTTTTAAATGGTCTTGTTTTATATTTGCTTTCTTCATTCTGTAATATTTAAAGATATTTTACATTGTTTTAAATAAAATTATTGGCTTCGCTACAGAGAATCTTGGCTAACAACTACTATATTAAAACGCTCATTTATGATGCGTTTAGGGTCTACTAGGCGATCCCTTACTTCGTCTGGGGTCAAGTTCGCAACCAGGCCAGATAACATCACACAACGAAAATTTTACATTTTTCGAAATTAAATCATTTCTTTAACTGTAGAGAATCCTGGTTCACAACTACTGTACTAAAATTCGCAAGCATTACGCGGCGGGCGCCTACTGGACATTCCCTAACTTCGTTTGTGGTCAATTTCATAATCACGCCGCTTCCTATGTTTATTTTTACTCGGGGCCTTCCTGTATTGGTGCTGTATATTCCACTCAGAGCCCCATTAGTCTCTACTATTGCAAAAACGTCACCATTAGATGTTGCTAATACAATTTGTTCTCGGGTTGGCATGTTCGTAAAGACTTTCCTAGATGATTTCCGTAAAAGTGGTAAATTGGGATCAAAAGTGTATCTTCGAAATTCAAACCGCTGGTAAGGATTATTGTCGGGAATAAGCCGAATAAGTCCAAGCTGTCCTATTCCATATCCGAGTAGCTGAGAAACAGGAGGGCTGGAAGGAACAGGCCCGGAAGAAGCAGGCTCGGAAGAAGCCGGCCCGGAAGAAGCAGGTCCAGCAGAAGCAGTACTGGCAGGAGGAGACCTGGACCTTACACGTAGATGTGGCTCGGAAGGAGACTGAGAACTGCGAAGAGAATAGGAAGGACGCCAACGACCCGGGCGTGGAGTATCGGGGCAATCGCCACCGGACTGTGAACTTAATTCTACAGGAAGAAATAAAGGCTTATTTTTACAAATAACATACTAATGTTGGGATATCACTAATACGTTTTGTGGAAATACTTTAAAAAAAGGACACTAGCAATTGTGTGTAATTTCAATTTTTAACTTACGGTCCCCGAAGCCAATGGGGCACAAGCGCAGAGTTTACACGGTTCATGTACGTGAGAATTTAAAAAAGAAATACAAGCATTTCTTAAATATTATATCATTAGTTCATTTTGTGGAATAACCTGGAAAAGTTGTAGCAAACATTTGAAATTTATTTGAGCCCAATGAGAATCGAGAATTATGCGTGATCATGAAGCGAATCAATTGAAAGTGAGCGCTGCTTGTTGCAGGAATATTAAGTTCGGCAAGAGCAAATGTGAATTCAATAGCACGAACAGAATGGAGAAGCTCATCAAAAAACTCATCAATCCAAATTTTTGTTCAACTGATTCAAAGTTTTATTTAAGTATATGCAACTCTGCCAGCGAGCTCTTCTCGATTGAGAAAATAATATTTTCACAAGACCTGTACTAACTTTGCCGAACAATGAAGACATGATTTTAACAGTACAAACTATAGGCAACGTATGCAACTGTTACATTTATCGTGCAACTCGCTGTATGCCAAGTCAGAAGATATCCACGTTCCTGGTGCATCAGATAAAAAAATCCGATAAGACTCCAGAAAAATCCAGATTTGTACGAAGTGCTTTCAACAAATAGGCAGAGCAATTAAACATTATTGTATTAGTCATAATGGTCCATCGACGACTGTTCAGAATATGGCCAAGAGTTATTTTGAATCCAATGAATGAAAAAAGTGGAATTTACCACCGTCAGAACAGCCAGGTGAAACGGTCCACCGTGAATTCGTGAAGCGTTGGGAAAAGTATAGAATGCGTCTGAATTTTGATGAGCAGATTTGAGACTGCGGCATCTTTACACGCGCACCGAAATTAATATGTGCCTAGCTGTCCCGAGTAAATTCGTATTAAATTCCTAGACATTTTGGATGAACACACACAAAGGCTTAAAAAATAGTAATGGGGACAGAATGCTGATTAAATCGGATAAATTGTTATTTTTGAAAAGCTTAGAAATATTAAAAAAATATGTATTATATTGTTATACTTGCCAATAGAATGGACCACCAAGTATAAGGCAAGAGTATAAACGATCCACATCCTTTCGAATTAGAGAAAAAACTGTAGCTGACAGTTGGAATAATATGCATTCTTTTGCTTCTTCAGAGTAATTGTTCATATTTCGTGGATAATATCAGCCTCGATCTTATCTCTATAAGGTTATCTAATATACGTATTTAGAAATTCTATTTATATTTCATTACCCAGTACGAAGTAAAAAAATTTATACTAAGTTTGTTAAAATAAATGGTAAAATTTATATAATATTTTAGGTTTCAGTGAAATTCGGGTTTCAAATGGTCTTGTTTTTTTATTTGCTTTCTTCGATCTTTAACATTTAAAGATATTTTACATTGTTTAAAATAAAATTATTGGCTTAGCTACAGAGAATTCTGGTTGACAACAACTCTATTAAAACGGTCATATATAATGCGGTTAGCGTCTACTAGGCATTCCCTAACTTAGTCTGAGGTCAAGTTCGTGACAACGCCGCTTCCTATGTTGATTTTCGCTCGGGGCATTCCGCCCCGGGCTGAGATATCTGAGATGTATTTTCTACAATAGAAACGAAATAAAAGTTACGTTTTAAATCGGTAAAGATAACATCACACAATGAAGATTTTACATTTTTTGAAATTAAATTATTAATTCGACTGTAGAGAATCCTGGTTTACAACTACTGTACTAAAATTCAAAAGCATTAGGCGGCGGGCGCCTACTGGGCATTCCCTAATTTCACTTCGGGTCAAGTTCGTAATCAGGCCGGTTCCTATGTTCATTTTTGCTCGGGGCCTTCCTGTATTGGTGCTGTATATTCCACTCAGAGCCCCACTAGTCTCCACTATTGCAAAAACGTCACCATTAGATGTTGCTAATACAATTTGTTCAGAGGTTGCAATTTTCGAAAAGACTTTCCTAGATGTTGTCCGTAAAAGTGGTAAATTGGGATCAAAAGTGTATCTTCGAAATTCAAACTGCTGGTAAGGATTCTTGTCGGGAATAAGCCGAATAAGTCCAAGTTGTCCTATTCCATATCCAAGTAGCTGAGAAACAGGAGGGTTGGCAGGAACAGGCGCGGAAGAAGCTGGCCCGGCAGAAGCAGACCCGGCAGAAAAATGCCCGGCAGAAGCAGGCCCGGCAGAAGCAAGCCCGGCAGAAGCTGGCCCGGCAGAAGCAGGGATTGCAGGAGGAGACCTGGATCTTTCACGTAGAGGTGGCTCGGAAGGAGACTGAGAAATGCGAAGAGAATAGGAAGGACGCCAACGACCCGGGCGTGGAGTATCAGGGCAATCCCTACCGGACTGTGAACTTAATTCTGCAGGAAGAAATAAAGGCTTATTTTTTCAAATAACATACTCATGTTGGGATATCACGAATCCTATTTGTGGAATTAATTTAAAAAAGAGACACTAGAAATTGTGTGTAAGTTCAATTTTTAAACTCCCGGTCGCCGAAGCCAGTGGGGCACAAACCCAGAGTTTATAAGGTTCATGTATAATCCTTTGTGTTATGTATTCTGCCTTATCACAATACATCAGAATCTGAAATTTCGTACAAATACACTGCCGTCAGAAATTATGGGCACGTGAGAATTTAAAAAACAATGAAATCACTTCTTCAATATTATATCTGGACTTGATTTTGTGGAATGACCTAGGAATCTTTTAGCAAAAATATAAAATTCATACCGCACAGTCTTTGAAGTCTTATTTTTAATTAAAGCCATTAAAACTTTTGAAATATTCATGGATTTCAAAGATATGGCAACAAATTTGTAAGCTTGTCTGGACCTAGTTTTAGTCGGCGAGCTCCGCTGTCGACTATGCTCACTTACACCTTTCTGGCCTTATCTCGAAAATTCGTAAAGATCTTCGAGTTTTCTTGACTTGAATTAATGAAATTATAATACTTCTAAGCCTGTGGGATATGTATTTCACATTTTTCGCCAACTTCCCTAGGTCATGCCACATGTTGAAATTGAGGTAAAAAAATTCGAGAAATTCAACTCATATTCAAAGTGAAAGTGTATAAACTTTCCAACGATTTTGTAAAAATGTTTCTGGCTCTTTTTTGAACGAGAAATCAAGTTTCAAAATCAGCAGTGATTTTTAATAGTTCTTGCTCTGGAACAGTTCTTGGATGTTATGGACACATATAAGTATAGATATACAAAGATATTAATTACAGTTCTATTTGTTGAGAATCTTCCTATTTGTTCTGCGATACCATGGATGTAGGGTAGGTTGGTGGTCGCTTTTTTCTCTCTTTCTTTAGTAGGTTGTGTTGACATGTTTCTTTGAGTGTATTTTTTTATTGCTTGATCAATTTGTGTGTTCGTGTAATCGCTCTATATTATATTAGGATTTGTTTAACGTTTTGTAATTCCTTTTGTAAGTTATCTTTATCTGTTGTGGAGACTGCTCTGTATACAAGGGAGTTAATGACAGATTATGTTTCAGATGGTTGGTGGTGGGAGGAAGCATGTAAGTATCTGTTTGTATGAGTGGGTTTTCTGTAAACCTTATTTCCTAAGGTGTTATCAGATCTTTTGTAAACCTGTACCTCAAGAAAGAGAATTTTCGTTTCGTTAAATTTCCATGGTGAACTGAATATTAGGGTGTAAGCAGTTGATGTAATCGGAAAACTTGTGTAGTTCATCTAGTCTATGTTTCCGGATGACAAAAGTTTCGTCAACATAACGGCACTAAAATTCCGGTTTAAGCTTATATTGGTTGAAGATTTTAGTTTCTAGATGTTTCAAAAGACGTTGGCTATTACAGGTGAGATTGGAGATCCCAATAATGCTCCTGACGTTCGTTCGTAGAATTGGTTATTGGAATATAAGTAAGTATTATTGAGAGAGTGTTCTGTCAAAGATATGAAATCGGAGACGAAGTTTGCGAAGGATTTATTACTATCGATTGCATCGGAGACTGTTACTTTTATAAAGAAAGATACTACGTCGAAACTCACTAGGATGTCTTGGGGTTCAATATGAATCTGTTTTATCTTTTTGATACAGTCAAAAAAATTTTGGATCGGTCTGAGTGGAATGTGGTTGTTATTGATTTTATTAAATTGTTGAGGGGACGGTTATAGTTTTTTTTACTGTCTTTGTTAGTGGTGTGAGTTTTTCTGGAAGTAATTTGTCAAATTTTATTTTTTGTTTTTAATAGGAAAGATTCAGGTTAGCCCTGAAGAAGTAAACTGCAATGTTCACAAAACTTCAACAGGATTCGTAGTTTTGCATACAATTAAAATCCGAAACACCTCCTCTTATGAAGTTTGATTTTGCCAAAATCGAAATATTTGCCGAGTTATCATACGCTTTTGTTCAGTTTTTGTGAAGTAAAATTTTTGCATAATATTCCTTCAAATCGTCAGAATAAAATTGCAAAAGGAAAGCCCAAATGGTCAAAAAATTGGACGGTTCATGGCTCGTCATCGCACCTACTTCAGCACAAGATCGTACAAGCGGTCTAGCCCTTGTGGACCACCTGTGGTGACTGCAGAAAGTCCCCCACCACCAGCATACTGTTACCGTTAAAAGTTTTCTTTCAAAATTCTCAGGATATAAATTCGGCAAGAAACTGTTTTCTGATAGATTACATAAGGTGGTCTCTTGAAAACAAAGGTATGATTAATTCATAGGACAAATTATTTCATTAATACAGTATTTTCGAAATAAATAAAAGATTGTAGCGGTAACAGATTGAGCTGGTATTGGGGGACTGACTGCTGTAACAGCAAAGATATTATAATTGTCAGACTGTCCGTACGATTTGTTCTAAAACAGGAATGAAGAAGAGTCGTGGATCGCCCCAAAGATTCACAATAAATGTAGGTGTTTGAAAAATAGGGCAAATTTGATAATTTTATAGTACATTAGTTACTCGTTTGCAACAAAGAGTCAAGTTGCCTTGCGGGTTCATCCTTGAAGTAGATTCAAAGTCTTGTCATTTTAATATTACCTTCAAAAGAATCTTTACACGCGCACCGAAATTAAGCTGTGGCCAGTTGTCCCGCATTATTTCATATTAAATTCCTACACATTTAGGATGAACGTTCATAGAGGTTTGAAAAAATAGTAATGGAGATAGAATGCGGATTAAATCGGATGAACTGATATTTCCGGAAACCCTAGAAATTTGTAAAAAAATATGTATTATATTGTTATACTTGCCAACAGAATTAACGACCAAGTATGAGACCAGAGTATAAACGATCTTCATCCTTTCAAATTAGAGAAAAATCGATAGCTAACAGTTTAAATAATATATATTCTTTTGCTTCGTTTCTTATTGTTCTTATCTTATTCTTATGTATCTTATTGTTCTTATTTCGTGGATAATATGAGCCTCGATCTTATCTCTACAAGACTATCTTCTACGTTTAGAGATTGTATTTATATTTCATTATCCAGTTTAAAGTAAAATAAGTATTTACGAAGTTCGTTCAAATGGTCTCTCTTTTTAATTTGATTTATTTATTCTTTAAAATTATGATCATAACTAGCAAAGAGATTTTTTATATATTACCAATTTTAGAAATTTGAAAAAATTTTGGAACTTTGGAAACTTACAGAAATTTAGAGTCTAATCCATCAACGCGATCAACTGATCACTGGACTATCACTTTTTCAGCTCAAAGTGTGAGCCTATAGATGTATAATTTTCATTATTCATCTCTGAGGTCACTCTTTTACTTCATAGGATGGAAAAGTACACTTTCGCTCCCTTAACGCCACCATGCTTAGAAAAGCACTACTTTAGCCCGGCTTTACAGTAAGGGAAAATGGGTAAAATCATGTATGTATTTCTCATCGATTTTTGGTCACTGAATCCAAATCCGGACGCGAAAGCTCAGTATCCGAAAAAGTAGGGAAAAAATACTTGTTATTAACTTTTTGTAAAGTAAAGTTTAATTTCACCTTAAGGAATGTTCAGCCAACAATTTTCAACCAATAATATTCAACTTTGACACCCCCTTCCCCCAAACCGTTGTACTGTGCTCGAAAAAGTTTCTAAGTATTTTTCAACTAATTTTTAATTATACCGCTTATGAATGTAACACAGAATGAACGGGGGTTCTGTAATGTTGTGACTCAAATAAAAGTTGGCATCTTTTAAAAATGAGCCTCCAACAGAAGTCTTTTTAGGTGTTCCTTTTCAGTGCATTGCATTCCGATAGAGGGCGCTATGAAAAAAAGTAATCTCTAGAATTTGAGTTTCTTTACTAAACCTAGGTGTTTGAAAAATAGGGCAAATTTTCTAATTTGCAGTACAGTAGTTACTCGTTTGGAACAAAAAGTAGAGTGGCCTTGCAAATACATCCTTGGAGAAGCTTTAAAGTTTTGTGATTTTAATAATACCTTTAAAAGAATCTTTACACGCGCACCGGAATTCAAATGTACCCAATTGTCCCGAATAAATTCATATTAAATTCATACTCATTTTGGATGAACACAGATACAGGTTTGAAAAAGTAGTAATAGGGATAGAATGCGGATTAAATCGGATAAATGGTTCTTTTCGGAAAGCCTAAAAATGTTCAAAAAAATGTGTATTATATTGTTATACTTGCCAATAGAATTAACCACCAAGTATAAGGCAAGAGTATAAACGATCCACATCCTTTCAAATTAGAGAAAAATCTGTAGTTAACAGTTTGAATAATATGTATTCTTTTGCTTCTTTAGAGTAATTGTTCTTATTTCGTGGACAATATCATCCTTGATCTTATCTCTATTAGATTATCTTTTGTATTTAGAGATTGTATGTATATCTCATTAGCCAGTTCGAAGTAAAAAAAAGTATTCACTAAGTTCGTTGAAATAAATGTTACAATTTATATAATATTTTACGTTTTAGGATACTTTGGTTTTCAAATATTTTTCAATCAAAATTTCGGGTTTTTACTTGCTTCATTTATTCTTTAAAATTATGCTTGAATTCAGGAATGAAAAAAATATAATATAAAAAGCAAACTACTTTTGAGATTTGTTATCATTAACTATTTTAAATTCTCAGCGAGGTATGTACGTTTAGACTCGACTGTGTTATAAGCGTACATAAATGTACAAACTGTGCGAAGACTATGGACTTAAAATAGCTAATAATTTTGGACGAATAGAAAAGGAATTTCTTTCATTATTTTGTTTATAACAATAAAAACAATTTTTTCTCACTTTGACTAATTGAACATTATTTTTAGTTAATTTTTACCTTCATTCATGACCTCTTTTAATAAATTTGAAAGTCTTACGAAAAATCGCACTTAAAATGTTTAAAAAGTACTATTCCCGTTTTTATGAAATTCGTTACTGATTCCCTACAGACCTGGAGATTGATAATTTTTACCCATTTTCAGAACTGCTGTTAATCCAAAAAAATGGAAAATTAGCCTTCAAGTATTGATGTAGAACAAACACGAAGCTTCCTTCGATATTTTCTCTAGGAGGATAGATATTGCAATAGCATTTATATGAAATTTTAGTACCAATTACATTAACGATTTCCTTCTTGACATCAACAATCCTAAACGTATCCCGAAATTGACCATTTTCGTTTGCTCTCAACCCTCTAGTCTTTTTCTTACTCGAGAAATCTTATATCTGCGAAGTAATTGATAGTGGCCTGGCTAAACGAAAAATGTTGGAACTTTTAGTACCTTATAAAACTATGAATAGGTGGGGAGCAAACTATTTTTTTATAGTTTGGATAAGGTTATTTTCAAAAACCAAGTTTATTATTAAGCAGATATTTGTCAAATGAGGAAAACTGATTATTTTACTGCAAGTTTGCCCGTATGTTGACAGTTGAAGACTTCATAGCGAGTGCAATAAGCCGCCGAATTGAATCATGTTGGAAACTTGAAATTCAAACCGTCCAAAAAAAAAACGATCTACTCATGTAAAAATTGAGATTAGGATTTGGAAGGACATTGGCTAGTTTTAACTATTTCTGATAGGACGCTGATCGGGAAAATAGAGAGGTCCATAATAGTCTTGTGACGCTGCTTGAGATGGGGTTTATCTAGAACTTTCAACGAGGTCCTGACAGGAATATCCGTCCACGTGTTGATAAGTATAATTTAGTTAATAGAAACATCTAAAGATGGCAGTGCATTATATATGATGCAGCGCCATTTTCAGAAAGTTCTTCTGGTGTATGCTGATTAAGGCGCGATCAGTTCAAGACTTGAACTATTCGGACCTTTTATCTTAATCAGCAACCAGCATCAGCCTGTCAAAATGACAATATTGGGGCCTAACTAGACGCACTTAGTTTTTCTAGTAACAAAGAATGAAAATCTAAATAGTGCCTTAAAGTATCCTGACTAGATATTTGTAGCCCAGTTATTCCAGTGTGATTTTGACCACTTCCGTAATTTGCCATCAGCAGCTATTTCAAATCAATTGATTTGGCATGAAATATGTCTGATATTGATGTACGCTTGCAATGAGTTAGAATAACCCAATGCTAATCAATTATTTAAAAAAATTTAATAAACAAATCCACATTTGCAGTATTTTTCTATTAATAGGCCTTGTTTCGTTTGCGTAATGAACTGGAAATGCCTTGCCAAGACTTCTTTCTCTCATATTTTTTAAATTGCAAACGGATTCTCATTCATATACAGACTTTTTAGAATTGAATGCCAATTTTGACAATTTTTTATGAGTCGGGTTAAGGAACGTTAGAAGAATGAATAGCTTCTAGCAGTTTTTAAAATATAACAGTGACAAGTCCACTACTAAAAAAAATTAAGTAACATTCAAAAATATTTTATATTGTTTAAAATTGAATTATTGGTTTAGCAGTAGAGAATCCTGGTTTACAACTATTATACTAAAACTCGCATTTAGTAAACGCTGAGGGCCTACTGGACATTCCCTAATTTCGCCTTGTGTCAAGTTCGTAATCACGCCGGTTTCTATGCTTATTTTCGCTCGGGGCCTTCCGCTAGTGGTGCTATATATTCCACTTAGAGCACCATTAGTTTCCAATATTGCAAAAACGTCACCGTTTGATGATGTTAATACAATTTGTTCTGCAGTTGAAATGTGTGAATAGACTTGTCTTGATACTAGCCGTCGAAGTGGTAAATTGGAACGAAAAGTGTATCTTCGGAATTCGAATCGCCGATCCGAATTTCTGCGGGGAAGAAGTCGAATAAGTCCAAGTTGTCCAAGTCCATATCCAGCATATTCAAGTGGCACCGCAGGAGGAGATGTGACAAGAGGATACCTGGCAAAAGGAAGCCTTGTAGGTGGAGACCTTGACCTGGCACGTAGTGGAGGCTCGGCAGGAGATGTCCTGTCAGGAGAAGACCCAGACCTGGCATGTAGAGAAGGCTCGGACTGGTGAGAATACTGAGATATACGACGTGGAGAAAAAGTTGGCCAAAGTTGCGGGCGAGGAGTATTAGGCCATTTGCTACCAGACTGTACACTTAATTCTGCAAGCAGAAATAGAAGATTAATTTTATTTGAGAACATATTCTTATGTTGGGATATTTCAGATGGGGTATTTCACCATTGGATTTTCTAGATGCGAGAAGGATAATTGCCCTCATATGCTTTGTTCATTCCTTTTTGCAAAATGTCGAGAGCAAATTCTATTTAGTCGATAGAATTTATTCTATCCGGTATAGCACTCAACAAACTGTATCCCAGTCAGTTGCTTTAGGGTTGATATACCTTTTTACGGCAGGTCTATCGGCTGTAAAGGAGAGGTATACCTGTCTATGATACGATAGGAACGCATACGGCGATAGATGCCATCTCTTCAACACTTCTCTAATACTTATAGAACATAAGGTTAAATTAATTAGGTGCGTTATCCACGTTTAATCAAGTTAAATCAGTAGTTAAGAGGTAATCTAATGAAGAATTAACCTTGTGGATAGTGTCCTTATTACCCCAAGATGAATGATGTGCGTTAGCATCACAGCCGATAAGCAATAGTCATCCTTTTACACACCGGAAAAACCTGGATAGCTATTAGGACGATTTTGAAAAATAGTCCACAAAATCCATAATACGATGACATGAAAAATGTATTATTTGGTCATTGAAAGGTTGTGAACTTCGAGGAGATTGTTAATGAAATAAAAATATTCCCAGCGCAATGTCTTCATATCTATATCATAACGTAAAGGGTGCATCATTAGCTTGTAAAATCTTCATAGTGAGTCGAGGCAGAAAATTTGTAGACAAATTTTTTAATTACAAAGCCGTCACGTAATATTTATTCGTATCCATGTTTCAGATTTAAACAGTATGATGTGTTTTTAATTTATGAATTTAACAAAGTTTAGGATCAACTTTTCGGATTTGGCTATGAGTTGAACGCAAGATTTTGAAACGATGATATAGCTTGAAAACCCTTGGAGTTTGAAGCCACATATTTGTAAGATAACACCGTAATCTGACGAACTCGTCATAATAAAGGAATAAATCTGAATAAATCTTTCAGCTACAAAATTACATCCTGTCACAACAGATAAGCTTTTAAGAACTATTGCCATTGTTGTCAAAAAATTGTAGGAACAATTGTTATAAACGAAAACACGTATATTGCAGCCTAGAACTAAGAACATTTTCTCCATAGTCATTTCTTTCCATCTGCAAAATAATATCCTGACGATTACAAAGTTACACTTTGCTCAGTGATATTTCAAATATTTAAAAAGATTCTTGATTACAATTTTTACAAAATTGTCTTCGAATTTTTCACTTTTAATCGGTTCATTTTCAGGATCAATTAAAAAAATTGTTTTGAAACAACTTACGTAGAATTAACATAGCAACAATTTATTTCCTATTGTGTTTGGGACTGCACCATCTTTACACTTATTTTGGACAAATACAGATAGACTTTGGAAGAAATTTAATATAAGTCAGACGACTTTTTATTTGACGAAAGCTTCGAAATGTTCTTATAACTATAAATTGTATTATTGTACTTACCAATAGCATTCAACATCAAGTATGAAACAAGAGTATAAACGATTTTCATGTTTTCCAATTAGTGAAAATCTATAGTTGACAGTGTGAATAACGTATATTTTTTTGCTTTCTTCGACTCAAAAATTCTGATTTTATGCATTATATGCGCCTCAATTGTATCTTCTTCAGATCATATTTCATATTCAGAGATTGTATTTGTGTTTCATAAGCC
>CAKNWT010333322.1:27993-57513 GCA_932066315.1 Andricus coriarius
AACAGGGCGGCCATTTCGACACCGACAAAACTTTATTTATAAAGAGTAGTCCGAGTGAACACTCGACCCTTTAGTAATTTGTGATCAATTAATCATTAAATTATACCGCTCTCGCGGGGGTTCGTAATGACCCAGAAAATATATTAAAATTTAATCATTACAATCGCGAGCGCGAATCAACAAGAATGACCTTATCCGAGGTCAGCAACTAACAAATTTCAAAGGCGTGTGTCTACCACTTCGACACACGACGTTGAAACGCTACCAGTTAAATTTATTAGTCAAGAGAAATTACTGGGAACCCACCTGGCAGTGTCCGTCTTCCTCGTGATTGTCCTCTCATTTTTACGTTAACTTCCTCAAATTGGTTTTCCAAATCGTAGGTCAGCACGTAGATTACTCATGGCTGCTTGCTCCTGTTTTTCCGAGCGCTCTTGAACGTACGGGAATCCCATCCGCCACGCATGCGCCAAGAAAATCTCCTCTTCCTAGTCCCTCTTAACAGCAGACATCCACTGCTGCCAACCTCACAGGATCTGACCGTTGTTGTTATTGTTGTGTGGGGGGTTGTTGATCCACCCTTCCTCCCATGTTGAACATGGAATACAAAATATAATACGAGGAAATTAGCATAAATATGGAAAATTATTTGATTGGAACCCCGTGGTCTGACATGTCCGAAAATTTGATTCGTCATTCCAAACTCATATCCCCAGTAAAGTCATTTTCAAAGCTGAATTTGATAGTTTTCAAATATTTTTGTGCGGGGTACAAATTACCCCGTCACAACTCCCCCCCCCCACAAGATTCGGCCCACTGGGGTGAATACCAGACAGGTGCCCCATTCTCTCTGTCTAGTTTGGTTTGCCAAAACAAAAAAAATGGTTGAAATTGGTTAATTGCCAGACCTCGGGTTCCATACACCATCATAAACAGGTGTATCCAAGTCACTTGAATTTAGTGGGTCCGAACGATTGCCGGCCCGGTGTGGTATTTTACTTTCTATTTTTATTCTTACTTAATTTAATCAATAATTGCTTAACTTAATTAAAAATACGGGGAATGACACTAATATATCACTAATGGCACTAATGAAATTGCTTATTCTACTATTCTTATAATTTTACTTATTTAGATTACGTTAGTATGAGAACTAACAACGACCCTAATTTTTAATCATGCAAATGAATAACGCAGAGGATTTTGATTAATGATACTTTATTATTATTGGGGCTATGCCCTTAAAAGTTTAAGAAGTTTATGAATGTGTGTGTGCCCGCATATGTCACTAAGGCGATGCCTTAATCGACGCGACCACTTATCGCCCTACTCCTCCTTGTCCTTTCTTTGCGGCTCCTTCCAACGAAGGCACTGGTTCCAACGGTGTGCGGGGCTGCCACACTTCCCACACCTCTTCTTCTCCGCCTTTGTGGCACCCCACATGGTCGGCTTGCGGTGGCGCTTGCGGAACATCGGATCGGACTTCATACGCTCCCGAACCCGCTCATCCATAGTCGGCTCTCGTCCGACCGATTCGGGCTGCGGGGCAACCCCCACCGCGTTTGATGTCAGGGCAACCTCCTCGGGTCACTGTAGGCCCACTCGTCCCGCGTTAATCTCGGCCTTGACCAAGGCCGCGAAGTCCACTGCCCCCTCCGGAAGTAGGCTATCCCACTCCAGGTCCGAAATCGACCAAGCCGGCTGAAGCTGTTTCCCATCGGGCTTTGAGGCGATGATGCCTCCCACCGCTCCTGCCTCTTCTGGCAACGCTGGCTCCAACGGTCTCGCTGGTGTCGTTATGGCAGAAACGGGGTCGTCTCCCGCCGCCCTCGCTCTCCTTAGCCGGATAGCTAGCTCCTCATGGGTGACGGCTGGAACAAATTCAAGAAGGGTGCCAAATAAGAACTGATCTAACCCATCCGTGAGTTGTTGTTTTCCCCCTAACGCATTATCAGTTAAAGTTGCCCCTTTACCGGTTTTAGCCAGCCGAGCCCCTATTTCGAATAGGAGCGAGTACGGAGCCTAACGCGATTGCCCACGCTCGAGTCTGAGTCCGAGTGATGATCCGTATGTCCCCGGCCCCAGTCAAAATGTATCTCCGCGTCCTCTTGAGCCTCCTCTCCATGCTCATGACGCTCCTCTTCAGCTTTCGAATCGCTGATTTCAAATAACATCCTATCTAGTTCCGCAAACTCCTCCGAACCACTCGGTTCGTCTTCCGGGTCCTCAACGTACTTCTGAAGGTCGGAGGCGTGATACCTTCCAGCTAGCCGCCCTTCTGGCCACTGAACTTCGGGGCCAGCTTTGCCGCTACGTGCCCACTTCTACTGGAGTACACTTGAGTCGGTTTCTTAACCTTGTCGCCTACCTTAAACCGCAAGACGCGATGTTGGCGATCATTATATTTGGCTTACCTGACAAAAGCCTGATCTTGGCACTTGCTCATAAGTTCTCTCAGATGATCTAATCGCGCCAACCGAGTTGTCCCGACTTGAATGTCAGGTGGCGGCAGCTCGGCCTCCCCCTCCCTTAAACTGCGAATAGAATTTCGCGTACGGGGCTCCCGACCCAAATTAGGAAACGCTCGGGTTACCCGGTTCGTACTATGAAGGGCCGTGTTGTAGTCAAATCGAAACTCATTCAGATGTAGGTCCCAGTTTCTATGATCTTGGTCAATGAATGATCTGATCATAGTTTTGAGAACTCTATTGGTTCTCTCCACAGGATTAGCCTGAGGATGATAAAGTGGTGTAAACGAGCGGTGGATACCGAACTCCACAGCAAGGTCGTTCACCGCGTTATTATTGAATTCGGTGCCACTGTCTGAGTGGAGCACCTTAGGTGTTCCCCACCTAGTTACAATTAGTTCAAGGAGAGCTTTATTAACGCTTTCCGCATTGGCCTTTTTCAAAGGTGCCAACTCGATCCATTTGGAGAATAAGTCCTGGAATACTAGTAGGTGTTCATATCCCTGCTTACTCCGATGGAAAGGACCCATGACGTCCGTTGCCACGACTGTCCATGGCTCCTGGACTATTCGCTGGGTCATAAGCCCACGCGATTGAACTTGCTCAGGTTTATTGAGCTGGCATGTTTCGCAATTTCTAACGAACGGCGTGATGTCCTTGAACATGCCAGGCCAATAATATCGAATTACGGCACGATGGTAGGTCTTCTCCCTACCTAAATGGCCGGCTTCAGGTGCGCAATGCACTTCATGCACCAGGTCTGACTGGAGGTTCTTAGGAACCACCAGCTTCCAAGCATCATAGTCGTCAATGATGTCCGCCAACAACGGATTGTTCCGGTACTTAAGAAGCTCTCCGTTGACAAGTTTCCAACCATGGTACTTCCCGGGTGACTTCAACACGCCTCACGCCGCCTGGCATACAACTCGTCCTCGACAGGCATCATGGCCGCAATATGGTCGATTTCTCCATCCTCGAACATGCGGGAAAGTGCATCCGGCATTTGGTGCATCAATCCTTTCCGATAAAAAATGTCGAAACTATATTCTAGGAGATCCAACGCCCAGCGCACCAACCCACCTGTCGGGTTTTTGAGGTTGTATAGCAATCGGAGGCTACTGTGGTCAGTCACCACTGAAAAGTGTTACCCTTCGAGATAGTACCTGAACTTTCTGATGGCCCATACTACGGCCAAAGACTCTTTCTCGGTAGTCGAGTAGTTTCGCTCCGCTTTTGACATCACGTGACTAGCGTATGTGATTACACGCTCATGCTTATCTTTAATTTGGGTGATTACCACCCCCAAACCAAAATCACTTGCGTCCGTTTGGACGCAGAATGGTATATTGAAGTCGCGTTACGCCAATACAGGCGATGACACCAAGGCCGTTTTTAGAATTTGGAATGCCTCTTCCTGCTCATCTCCACAGGAGAAATTGTAATTTTCCCTGGTAAGGCGAGTGAGTGGCTCGCAGATTCCAGCGTAATCCTTGATGAATCGCCTATACCATGATGTAGCGCCTATGAAACGTCTCACTTGTCTAATATTTATGGGTCGAGGATATTCAAGTATGGGGCGAACATTATCATCGTCTACCAGCAACCCATCTTTGTTCACCTTGAATCCCAGAAACTTTACTTCCGTTTGACAGAATTTACACATGTCTGGACTGAGCGTCAGCCCGGCTTCATTTAAGCGGCTAATGGTCCGCTCCAACCAGTACAAGTGCTCGTCAAAGGTTTCAGCGACGACGCTCACGTCGTCGAGATATGCAAATACGTGTGGTCTCATTTCCGGGGTGGTGACCTTGTCCATCAACCGTTGAAAGGTTGCTGGGGCCCCAGTGAGACCAAACGGCATACGTTTGAATTGGTACAACCCTTTTCCTGGGATAGTAAAAGCTGTTATGGGCTTACTATCTTCACTTAGAGGAATCTGGTGGTAAGCCTTGTTCGGATCTAGGCTTGAGATGTAACGAGCGGAGTTTAAGCGGTCCAAGATTTCCGCCATAAACGGAATCGGATACGCATCTTTCTCCGACACCTCATTAACCCGTCGAAAATCAATACACAGACTGAATTACCGTCCGGCTTACGGGCCATTACCACCGGGCTGCACCACTCACTATTTGAAGGCTCAATTACATCCTGCTCAATTAATATATTCGCTTCTACGATTAACGCGCCACACACTTTAGGTGACATGCGATGATTCCTCTGGCGCATAGGAGGATTCCCGTGCGTGTCGATCTCGTGCTCGACAAATTTCGCAGCGGGTAACTTATCGGGTTTCGGTTTTATTATACCCTTCAAGAACTGGTCTAACTTCACTTTCTCCGCTTCATCCAGCAAAGCAATGCCTTTGCAAGTGTCGATCTCATTCTCGCCCGCGGGACCAAACGCAAATTTTATGATTGGCTCGTGAGCCAGCCGCAACTGATTGTCACGCACATCCAGAACGAAACCGAACTTTTCAGCAAAATCCATGCCGAGTACGCAAGTATCAGTTAGGCCAGGTATGATCTTAAAATTAATTGAATGGTTGGTTCCTGAAAAGGTGGCCGGCAGACACGCTTCACAAATGACAGACTCAATAGAGCCATTAGCCATCATAACAGCGCCTGCCTTCGAGTAATCAATTTTATAACCACCGGAACCGAGTATCTTCAAACCCACTGACCCTAAATAAGTTCTAAATGAACCCGTGTCTACCAATGAATTGGTTTCAGTACCCCCTATCGCTATACTGACGTAGGGTCTCGAGTTGGGACCAATCCCTGATAGACGAGCAGGTGTTGAATCAGAAGAATCATTAATGATCTGCCCCTTCGTCCCTTGAACACCTGAGAGTTTGGTAAGTCCAGCACTCAAAGATGGGTATGATTCGGAACGAGAGAGCGATTTTGAAAGACGAGTGGGAACATGAGTTCCCGAATTCAATTGAGCAGCTGAAGGTGGGGAGGTCTCCCTCCCCGCTTCAATAGTTGAAGCTAAGTGATTGAAAGTCAAATCAGGCTGAGTTTCAGAAGACAATTTCTGAGTCGATTCATGTTTAATTTCAGAAGATGAGTTCTGAGTCAATTTAGGTTTAGTTTCAGAAGATGATTTCTGAGTCAATTTAGGTTTAGGTTCAGAAGATGATTTCTGAGTCAATTTAGGTTTAATAGTTGAATTCGAAGGGGCTGAGTCAGGTAAATCAATAGCAGCAGAAATAGGGGTCTGCTTAGGAATAAAAGGAGTGGCGTCGACTCTGAGACGGCCCTTCTTTAATGGTTTCTCTGACAATGGGCAAAATCGCAAGTCTGTCTAACTTGGCCTTGCTTGCCACAATTATGGCAAAACGTGGCCCATCGAGTTTCACAGGTTCTCCAACCATGATCAGATCCACCACAATTGAAACAGGGTGGTTCCGTTTTTGGTTGGACCCTCTTTTTCGGAGATGGACTCCGTCTAGCGAAGTCAGGCTTGGCTGAGGCCTGCGCCAAGCCCTTCTCACTATGAGTTTCACCCATTTTCGTATTCCCTCTGGGTTTATTATTATTAAATCTGGACGAATTACCATATCCCAAATTAGGCTTATCATGAGAGAAGGTCGTGGTGCCCAGCTTATCCACCAGCTTCACCAACGCACCGCTCGATGCGTTGCCACTAGTAGTCTTACCAGCTCCGCGAGAAGGATTAATATTTTTGGCATAAGCCAATTCAGGGAAGGATGAATCTTCAGACTGGGAGGCGAACGCTCTCCTTTATCTAGATTCGCCGTTCTTTCCACTTCTACCGCAAGTAGAGTAAATTGATTATAGTCGGAAAACTCGAAACGGCGAAAAGACCTTTAAAGATCAGGTCTGAGATTACGATGGGCCCTGTCCATCTGTTCCTGCATGGTAACAGGCCGTTGAAACTTCAGAAACAAACCTTGCAAACAGGTTAGAAAATCAGCTGTCCTTTCATCACGACCCTGATAACGAGTGGCGACTTGTTCTTCAAGACGCCATTGATAGTTCATGTCTCCGTACATCAGGAGAAATGCCGTCTTGAAATGCTGCCATGTAGGCCAGGCATGAGAATTATAACGGAACCATTGTAAGTTGTTTAAGTCGATATCTAGTATGTACAAAAGGCCTGGCAGGAAGAGAAGAGGCAGCAGGAGACCTAGCTGGGGGAGACATTGACCTGGCACATAGAGAAGGCTCGTGCTGGGCAGAAGACTGAGGTATGCCACGAGAAGAAGAAGGCCGGACCCATCTCTGCTTAACTGTGTACTTAATTTTGCAAGACGAAATAGCCGATTATTTTCTTAAAGATCATACTCTTATGTGGGAATATCATGAATCAAGACGTGAGGCATCTTATTGAGTCTGCTAAGAAGCTTGAATATAAAAAAGCACGTTTTTAATTTAAAATGCATTGGTTAAATTATTAATATGCCTCCTTTCAGTTTGAATGGTTGGAGTCAAAATTATTTTTTTTGGGTTGGATTGGAAAATGATACTGAGACCTATAGTGAATTAATCGGGTCTATACTCATATCCAGATATTAACCTGAAGTAGATATATTTTATGTTCGAAGAAAAATATAACATGTGTGCTTATGACATTTCCCAAGTTCAGACATTTTAAATAACTCAAAAACTGAAAGAACTGCCGAATTTCGTGTTCTTCACAATTAGGCTAATAACGTCTAAAGATTGCATTTGTATTGTATAAACCAGTTTCATGTAATAAAACGTATTCGCCAAGTTCGTTGAAATAAAGGTCACAATTAATATATATTCTTTACCTTTTAGGGAAATTCGGTTTTTACAAAGAAATTGTATATAGTTGTCATGATTTCAACGCTTCTACCGCTACAATAAATGTCCCGTAGATACTTATCCACAATTGAGTCTCAATCAGTTAAGTATTATAAATTCAAACCAATAAAATTAAAGTGTATTTGATTGAAGAAATTTTTATTTTTGAGACAGTCAACTTAGAACCCTATACATTTATTTTTGGTTTGTGAAAAATACGGAGAAATAAAATAAGTTTGAATTAAAGATTTAAAATGCTACAAAAGTTTAAAAACTAGTTCTGATATTAATTCCATTTATTTGATTTCCAAATAGGTCCTCACAATAGGCTTCATTATAAGGTAAACTGTGCAATCAATTATAAATTTTAAGCCTCCGTCAAAATGAATCCTTTATTTGATTAGAGTCGTATTTAAGGTTCCAAAATTAAATTAAATTCTTCCTCCGTACCACTAAGTGAAAGTTTTACATGTTTTAAATTGAATTATTAGTTTAGCTGTAGAGAATCCTGGTTTACAACTACTATACTAAAACTCGAATCTGGTAGACGCTGAGGGCCTACTGGACATTCCCTAACTTCGTCTGGGGTCAATTTCGTAACTACGCCGCTTCCTATGCTTATTTTCACCCGGGGTCTTCCTCGACGGGTAATATATATTCCACTTAGAGTACCACAAGTGTCCAATATTGCAAAAACATCACCGTTAGATGTTGTTAATACAATTTGTTCTGTGGTTGGAATGTACGAAAAGACTTTCCTAGATGTTGTCCGTGAAAGTGGTAAATTGAGATCAAAAGTGTATCTTCGAAATTCAAATCGCTTGTGAGGATTCTTGTAGGAAATAAGCCGAATAAGTCCAAGGTGTCCAATTCCGTATCCAAGTAGCTGAGGAACAGGGTGGCTGGCCGGAGCAGAACTAGCAGGAGGAGACCTGGACCTTACACGTAGATGTGGCTCGGGAGGAGACTGAGAAATGCGAAGAGAATGTAAAGGACGCCAACGACCCGGACGTGGAGTATCAGGGCAATCCCTACCGGACTGTGAACTTAATTCGGTAGGAAGAAACAAAGGCTTAATTTTTTTTAAAGGACATACACATGTTGGTACATCACGAATCCTTTTTAGGGAATTAATTTAAAGAAGGTACACTAGAAATTGTGTGTAAGTCCAATTTTTAAACTTCCGGTCCCCGAAGCTAATGGGGCACAAACCCAGAATTTATAAGGTTCATGTGTAATCCTTTGTGTTATGTATTCTGGCGTATCACAATACATCCGAATCTGAAATTTTGTACAAATACACTGCCGTCAGAAATTATTGGCAGGTGAGAATTTAAAAAACAGTGAAAACATTTCTTCAATATTATATCTGCACTTGATTTTGTGGAATGACCTGGGAAAGTTTTAGCAAAAATGTAAAATTCATATCACACAGTCTTTGAAGTCTTATTTTTAATTAAAGCCATTAAAACTTTTAAAATATTCATGGATTTCAAAGATATGAGAACAAATTTGTAAGCTTGTCTGGACATAGTTTTAGTCGGCGAGCTTTGCTGTCGACTAGGCTCGCTTACACCTTTCTGGTCTTATCTCGAAAATTCGTAAAGATCTTCGAGTTTTCTTGACTTGAATTAATGCAGGTATAATACTTCGAAGCCTGTGTGGTATCTATTTCACATTTTTCGCCAACTTCCCTAGGTCATGCCACATGTTGAAATTGAGGTAGAAAAATTCGAGAAATTCAACTCAAATTCAAGGTGGAAGTTTATAAACTTTCCAACGATTTTTTTAAAAAGTTTCTGGCTCTTTTTTTGAAAGAGAAATCAAGTTTCAAAATCAGCAGTGATTTTTAATAATTCTTGCTCTGGAACAGTTCTTGTATGTTATAGCCACATATAAGTAATCTTATCCAAAGACATTAATGGCAGTTTATATAGAGCTATATAGTAATATAATATATATAATAATTATGGAGTAATACAATCCGATGGTTGAATACAGCATTGTGTTTTTTTCAAGACTAAAATAAGTAAAAAAAATTATTTTATGTTGAAATTAAATACCAGCTACAAGAGAAGTTTCAAACAACTGTAACAAAATGAAAAAAAAAGTTTAGACGTTAGTAGAAAATAATTTAAAATAGACGTAAATATAAAATTACTATTTATCTTGAGGTTGTTTAGAAGTTGTCCTATTTTCGCAGGGAATTTAAATATGGTTTGAATGTTCTATTTGTTGAGAATCTTTATATTTGTTCTGTGATATCATGGATGTAGGGTAGGTTGGTGGTCGCTTTTTTCTCTCTTTTTCCTCTCTTCTTGAGAGATATCCGAGGAGATCATACCTGCTTGATTGGCATCGAGGAGCACATACGAGCTTAAATGTGCCGCAGCCCATTGACTTATATCATATCCTTGAGCAACTACTGCTGCTTCAGATAAGTCAAGTCTGGCCTGCGATGATTTTCTCTGCACAAAACTGCGTGGTATGTCGTGAAAATCGTCATCATCGGTAGAAGCATCAAGCTTTACCTTAATTTCAGGATGCTAGAGCCAGAATCTCTACCACCAAAATAACCGACGACGAGAAAATGAGAAGAAGAAACTATAACGACAACGTCGACCAGCACCTGCGAGTGAACGAACATTAGGCGTGAGCCGACAGTACGAGCCGTTGACAGGTTCTGACAAGTCTCGACAACACTCGGCCACAGAGATGGGGAGGGGTAGGGGTGAAGTAGACCGGCGAACGTGGGGAGAGGGGGCAGCTTTAGTGTAGAGGTGGCAAAGACGCTTGTGCGCTCGTAGGCATACATAACCCAGGGACCGCACAAGTATTAAAGTCACCCTTGGAAGGCATCGGTATCGATTTCAGGCCCACTTTTGCAAAACCTTAAATTTTAGTGTTTCCTAGTGAAATTTCGAGATTTCACCCTCAAAGAACAGACTGAAGATATTATCCGATTTCAAAATTTCAAAGAGCGCTGAGTTTTGGATTGGACTGGGCCACTTTTCCGCACCCAGGCGTTTCCTGGACGCACAATGTTGGTTTTTTGCCCCAGCCTAATCAACAACTCGAACAAAACCACGACGAACATGCTGCGTGGTTAGTAAAGAACTGGAAGAAATTAAACTTTTAATAATAAGGTAAGCACAATGTTTACTTAATTGTATTGCTTTAACTCTATTTTTTGTAAACACTTTTTTTAAACAAATTAAAAAAAAAATATTGTATCCTCTACAGAACTACGCCTTAAAAAGGACTCGGATCCGAGTCGAAACATGTCGGCAATTTTTTAAATAAAAATATCAAAAAACCGGAAAAGGCCTTCACTACATTAATATTCTAAGATACCGGAAAAAATTAAAACAACAGATAATCCTATATATTTAGAGATTGTATTTATATTTCATTACTCAGGTTAAAGTAATAAAGAAAGATATAATAAGTTCGCTAAAATTAATGTTACAATTTTCATATTAAATTTACAGTAAGGGAAAGCGGGAGAAATCATGCGTGTGTTTCTTATCGATTTTTGGTGACTGAATCCAAATCCGAATTGGATGAAATATTAATGATGAGATTTTTCGTTATTATTAATCTTTTTTGTTTGCAAATTTAACTACTTGTTTGAAAGTTAAACTTTTCTGTTAAAGGTTTATTTTACAAAATTAATTTTTTTAAATGAAAAATTTGAAGATTCCATTTATTGTTTAAAATGTATCTTTTTCTGGTCAAAGTTCCACTATCCAATGGCGCTTTCTCACGCGCTTTGACGTACTGAACTAATAATTTTAGCAACGAAAACTTATATTTCACGTAATAATCGCAATAATTTTCCTGAAGTAAAAAAAAACAAAGCCGTACATTTAGCCCAAAATAAGTTTCAATAAAACATCCCTCTATGAAGAAAGTCAAATTAGTTTTGTGGATTTAATTTTTGAAGAAAATTTTTTTTTCAACAAACGCTTATCAGAGACATTCTCGTACATTTCGGCGTTGAATTAATAATTAGGGGTGCATTAAATTTAAAACGATGTTTGACTTGTAATCATAATTGTTATGAACAAGTTCTATTAAAAAACACTGAACATTATAGACTGCTCATTTGATTAGTTTTTTTTTAACACACTCTCATGCTGGGATATCACGAATTCCTTTCGCGGCAAGACTTTACCGTGCACCCAGAAAAATGTCTATAATTAGAATTTTCAAACTCCCGGTGCCCCAAGCCAATGGTGCTCAAAATAGGATTTTATGAAATTAAGGTAAAAATCCTTTGTGTTTAATATTCTGCCATGTTACAGTACATCTGAATCTAAAATTTAGTACCAATATACTTCATAGCGTTTGGAAGGTTTATCTGTAAAAATTTATACATATCCACTTCAATTTTTCGTTCTTCATGCCAAACAAAAATTCTGGAAAGAGGGTGTGGATTACCAATTATTAAAAAACAAAGTAATAAAGAATTCCAAATTTTGACTATTTTTCTATTAATAGGCTGTATTTTGTTCCCGTAATCGACCGGATATCGAATAGCTTCTAGCAGTTTAAAAAATATAACAGTAAGAAGTCTACTAATAGAAAAAAAATAACAATTTGGCCAACACTTTTTCTTCGAGAAGCAGATTGACCAAAGAAGAACTCATTGCATGTGTAGCATTCCAAAATATTTGACGTTCTTTAAGATTGAATTATTGGTTTAGCTGTAGAGAATCCTGGTTTACAACTACTAAACTAAAACTCGCATCTAGCAGTCGCTGAGGGCCTACTGGACATTCCCTAGTTTCGTCTTGTGTCAAGTTCGTAATCAAGCCTGTTCCTATGTTTATTTTCGCTCGGGGCCTTCCACTGGTGGTTCTATACATTCCACTTAGAGCACCATTAGTTTCCAATATTGCAAAAACGTCACCGTTTGATGATGAAATTACAATTTGTTCTAAAGTTGAAATGTGCGAATAGACTTGTCTTGATACTAGCCGTCGAAGTGGTAAATTGGAATGAAAAGTGTATCTTCGAAACTCAAAGCGCCGAGCCGAATTTCTGCGGGGTAGAAGTCGAATAAGTCCAAGTTGACCAAGTCCATATCCAGCATATGCAAGAGGCACCGCAGAAGGAGATCTGATGAGAGGAGACCTGGCAAGAGGAAGCCTTGTACGAGGAGACCTTGACCTGGCACGTAGTGGAGGCTCGGACTGGTCAGGAGACTGAGATATACGACGTGGAGAAGAAGGTGGCCAGTGACATGGGCGGGGAGTATCTGGCCATTTGCTACCAGACTGTACACTTAATTCTACAAGCAGAAATAGAAAATTAATTTTTTTTTAAAGAACATATTCTTATGTTGGGATATTTCAGATGGAGTATTTCACTACTCGGGCTCAAAACCTGAAGTTTATGGATATCAATGCAAAGTAATAATTCTAAAACAAGGATTTGGATGAGGAGGTTTGATCAGGAACCATATTTTACGCTACATTCTTAAGAACCTGCGCATATATATGCACCTGGTATCCCTCTGCATCACAATTTTGTTCAAGCCTATCGATGTCTTATTTCCCTGCTGCATAGTTACAGTTAACGGACAAACAACGAACCCTGCACCACTGCTCTACTATGTTTATCGCTTACTGCATGACTTTCAATAAGGTACCTTTATGCTTCCCTGTTACCAGGATCGTCGGGTCATCTACATGGCCTTGAGTTTAAGCACCCGATTTGTTCAAAACACTCACCAAGTTATCAATGACAAGCGCTCCGAGGGTGGATGTGGGCATCGTCTTAAAACTTTGATCTTCATTTCATTACCATGTAGTGAAGTATGTACCGTTCTGCTTTTCAACCTGCAGTGCATGCACCTATTCATGGTGTCTCTAAATCTGCGTTTTTGAGTAGAACCCTACATGGATTCAATCGGGGTATTACTTAATGCCCCCTCTGTATGTAGAAACGCTGCAGTTACTACTACACCTTCCCCCATTGTATTATTAATACAGCAGGTAAATGCTACAGAGCGTCTACAGTGAATCAGCCTTTTTGAGAGTTAAGTTGATTCCTATGGAGAGGTTTTTTCTTTAGAATTTCCTCTTTCATGAGGGTCTACTAATTTGTCTAGTGTTGTTAGCATTAACGAGGTTAAGCTGATCAGTTTAATATATTTTTCTTTATAGTAGTTTATAGTAGTTTATCATCTCAAACTCAATCCAACTCTGAGCTCGGAAAATGAACCCTCATCAGGTGTTTTAAGATTTCATTAGTCATCTCAGCCATTAGCCTAAAGGCATAATTAAAGCCTGCGGTTGACATACAAAATCAACTATGACCAACTATCAACATGACTATTGTCTTTGTGGAGTCTTGTCTTGTTGTCATAGTCCTCTTTATTCATCATTACTGTTGTGTTGCCTTTGTTTGGGGTAATATTATGATGTCTTTATTCCGATTGAGTTCATTAATTGCTTTTTTCTCTTGTTATGTTAATTTTGAGAAGGTAAGTATGGCTTGCCGTAAGATGTTGTCTATCCTAGGCCTTACGTCATTCGATTTTTCGGGTGGAAGGGTATATGTTGTGTATTAAAAGTTACTCATGATTTCTTCTTTGGGGATTTTGGCAAGATTCGTAGTTTTGCACACGATTGAAACCCCAAAGACCTCCTCTTATCAAGTGTAATTTTGGCAGAATCGAAATATTTTCCGAGTTATCATACACTTTTGTCAAATTTGTGTGAAGTTTAAATTATTACGTAATATTCCTTAAACCTTTTAGAATAAAATTGTAAAAGAAAAGCTAAAATAGTGAAATATATATATATGAATATATATAAATATAAATTTAAATTTAGGACTTTCTGAGTAAAGAAAAGACTGAAGGTTCACAGATTGAGCTGGAGTTAAGTGACTGCCTGCTGTAACAATGGGGATTTTAAAAGTGTCAGACTGTCCGTAACATTTCTCCTGATACAGGTATGAGGAAGAGTCGTGGATTGCCCCAAAGATTCAGAATAAACGTAGTTGTTTGAAAAATAGGGCAAATTTGATAATTTGACAGTACAGTAGTTACTCGTTTGCAACAAAGAGTAAAGTGGACTTGCAGATACATCCTTGGAGTAGATTCAAAGTCTTGTCATTTTAATAATACCTTTAACCAGTTAACTGGTGGGCTCGAAATCGACGTTATGTCCCAAAACTGGTATCACGGATCCAATATGGCGGACAAAAATGCAAAAATCACGTTACTTAAGTGAAAGGCAGTACAAAAGAGGTTTTTAAGCCGCTGATGACTATTCTACTATATCATCAGCAATTTAAAATTGGTTAATTTTGCCCCGAATTTGTCATCAGCGAATAAAAAGACACTTAGTACTGACTTCCATTCAAATCACGTGACTTTCGCATTTTAGTTTACCATATTGGATCAGCCATATTGGATCCGCCATTTTGAATTTCTCAATTTTGACCCCGGATTCGTCATCAGCGACCAAAAAAACTAGGTCATACCAATTTTCATCCAAATCCATAGATTTTTGTGGTAGTTATTTTAAGTGCGCATATATGCGTCATTACCAGTTAACTGGTTAAAATAATCTTTACACGCCACCGAAATTCAGATGTAACCAATCGTCCTGAATAAATTCATATTATATTCATACTCATTTTGGATGAACACAGATACAGGTTTGGAAAAGTAGTAATGGGGATAGAATGCAGATTAAATCGGATAAATGGTTATTTTCGAAAAGCCTAGAAAAGTTAAAAAAAATGTGTATTATATTGTTATACTTGCCAATAGAATTAACCACCAAGTATAAGGCAAGAGTATAAACGATCCACATCCTTTCAAATAAGGGAAAAATCTGTATTCAACAGTTTGAATAATATGTATTCTTTTGCTTCTTTTGAGCAATCGTTCTTATTTCGTGGACAATATCATCCTCGATCTTATCTCTATTAGATTATCTTTTATATCTAGAAATCGTATGTATATTTCATTAGTCAGTTCAAAGTAAAAAAAGTATTTACTAAGTTCGTTGAAATAAAAGTTACAATTTACACAATATTTTACGTTTCAAGGAAATTTGGTTTTTAAATGTTTTTCAATGAAAAATTCGGTTTTCGATTTGCTTCATTTATTCTTCGAGATTATGCTTGGATTCAGGAATGAAAAAAAAATTATAATATCATAAGCAAACTACTTTTGACATTCGTTATCATTAACTATTTTAAATCCTCAGCGAGGTATGTACGTTTAGACTCGACTGTGTTATAAGCGTACATAAATGTATGAACTGTCCTAAGAATATGGACTTAAAATAGCTAATAATTTTGGACGACGAGAAAATGAATTTCTGCCATTGTTTTCTTTATAACATTAAAAAATATTTTTTTACTACTTTGACTTATTGAACATTATTTTTATTTATTTTTGACCTTGATTTATGGCCTGTTTTAATAAATTTGAAAATCTCACGAAAAATCGTACAAGTGAAGAGTTAGACAATATACCGAAAAGACGTACAGTCATTATTAAAAGAAAACATCAAAATGTATTAAGAATTGCAATGTTGCGGGCAGTTCTTGCATAAAAAAGATATTTTTTTTCTACTGTGCGGCATGGCACAGAACTGCTGTGTGGTCGTGGAACTGGAAGACACCAGCCATTTTTTAGCCTGACATGTTGAGCTAGAAGTACTATCAGAGCGTGGGCACCTTCGAGCAGAATAAAGTAAATACACCATTGTTAATAATAATTAACTGAAAAGCGTTCGACAGGAGGCCTGGCAGGAGGAGACGTAGCAAGAGAAAGCCTGTCAGGAGACAACCTGGCAAGAAGAGACCTGGAAGGAAACTTCGGCCTGGCACGTAGAGAAGGCACGGATTGGTCAGGAGGCTGAAGTATACGACCAGAAGAAGAAGTTTGCCAATGACCCGGGCGGGGAGTATCAGGCCAATCTCTACTAGAATGTGCACTTAATCCTGCAAACAGAATAACATAATTTATTTATTAAAGAACATACTCTCATGTTAGCATATTTCAGATACATAAAACTGATCTTAAAAAGGTTGAAATTAGGTTATATAAAATTTGTTTCATAGAGACAAAGATATATGTGGATAATAGTTTCCAATTCACCTAGTGTGCGTATAAGTATTATTAATTAAATTTAAGTAAAAAGAGAATGTGCATAAATAAAAATAAATAAAGAATATAAATAAGCTCGGACAATTTTAGTTGCAATTTTCCTAACGATTTTCGTTGAAAAACGTAACAAAAATAGAAGGAAATGGTCAGAAGTCCTGTTTTTCTTTCCAGTGATTTCTGCCTTTTTCAGTAGAGATACTTTAAGAGAGGGCAGTAAGCATTAAGTGAAATTTCGAATTTTAAACTCATGGTACCCCTCAGCACTAACATGGATCACTGTGCCCCATACATGGGTTGCTGTATATTAATTATTCGCGCCACCAGTTGGCAGTAGCTTTCCTGTCTTGCAAAACCATCCTTTGTCCACCGTTTAGACACATCGAAAATGTTTACTTCCGCAAAGTGTGCTAAGGCGATGAGCAAAATTTCCAACGTTGATGAGCACAATTCTTTCACTGTTGCGGAAATGCTTTGCATGGTTACCAAAACATTTTGCCGATCACTTTTACTACTAGTGTCTGTTATCGTCGTAAACGGTTACTATGCTAACAACGGTTTTGTTCAGTAAGGTTATATTCGACGTTTGTAAACGGTTGACCTGTCCAACGGTATCTCGTTGCACCTCATATATTTTGTTTAAAGTATGAAGTAATTTTCCGGGAAGCCTTGTCCCGTGAAGACCTCTCTAATGTTGCCTCGAAGATGTCATATTTAAGAAAAATCAGAACTGAGTTCTTGGGAAGACTTGTACCAGGAAGACATGTCAAATGTTGCCTCGAAGCATCCTGTGTTTTTAAAAAATGCGCTGCAAAAGAAGAAATCCGCGAACGAGCTGATGTACATGGTTGGACATCTTTACTCCACTCGACATTATCACAATTCATCCCTTGTATTTAATAACCCATCTGACTGTTCATACAAATTTCATGCAGCGCAACGTATTTCCTATATACATTTCCATTGCATTCTATCATTTTGCTCAATATTCGCAATTTCAGGCATTCTTTTTTCATTTTAAATCATTTAGAATGATGATTTTAATAATACTAGACTTAGCTTACACTTACTACTTGACGGGTACAAAAAACTCATTTCTCAGAAAAATGTCACCTAATCATCTTTTACCGCTGTAGGGCAGTGCTGAGTATGTAAGGAATTTTTTTGTGTTCTGGAAACCAAAATTGTTATGATGGGGTGTGAGTGAATTTTTTCACCATCTTTCACCGTCCCGACATGTGACGATCTTAACGATAAACATCAAAATTCAGATGTGCACAGTTTCCCAGAATAAATTCCGATTAAATTCATACTTATTTTGGACACGCACAGATAAAGTTTGGAAAAAAATAGTAATTGGGGTAGAATGCGGATTAATTCGGATAAATGGTTATTTTTAAGAAGCCTATGCAGGTTTAAAAGAATATTTATTATATTGTTATGCTTACTAATAGAATGAACCACCAAGTATAAGATCAGAGTATGAACGATCCTTATCTTTTCCAATTATAGAAAAAACTGTGCTGCGTATAAAAATAAATCTTTGGAAAGGCTCTTACAACAAGCAATATTTGAATCCGCGATCAATTGCAATGACGTAATTTTCTTCTAACCATCCGCGCAGTTTGGCAGTATCGGATTGAAGCAAACTAGAGAAAATACTGGAGTCATTATTTTTCCCTTTTGCAAAATATGGGCCTAAAAATCTAGAATGCAGCCAGTTTTCTTTACTGTACATTGGCTGCAAGAATAGGTACATCTTGGCCATTTGCGAAGAGGCTTTTTGCGATTCCTCTAGTATGCTTCTTTATAACTTCATCACATGAAATATGATTAAAGCCGAGGTAATCTGGAACAAACGACGTCATGAGACCATTCCTTGCAGCCGCAATTGCTCTACTGAATTTCCTTCAGTCAATTAGGAAGAGGGTAGACAAGATAAAATTCGAATAACCAGAACGCAACTTCATCAAGAGTAGTGTTCAACATTTTATAGAAGAGCGATTTGTAGTTGAGCATATTTTGTCTTCTACAGATTTGGCGACAGCATAAAGTTGCCTTCCTTCAGACCCGTGAGTCTAGGATAATCTTCGTCAGTCATCAAAGAGCTATAAGCCAAACCTAGTTCTTTTCTTTGAATTTTCTAGTAGATTTTGTTGCAAATCATTTAGAAGTTCTGTCATTATTTTTGTGTCCATGGAAGTGAACAGTGGGGGTTTAATTGCATTCATTGCACTGTTGGTCAAAAAAGACTTTTCTTGCAAATAGCTTGCACAACATCTTTTGTTTGGTGGTATGAATATTCCAGTTGCTCTAAATATTTTCAATCTAGCTGAGGGTGTAATTCTATGATGACGATCATTTGAGTCTTCGCAGACGATGCGAACTGATTCACACATAATACACCTTCTTATTGGCAATTTTAGTTTCTTTGTACTTGCTGGATCGTCATCAGAATCATCTAATATGGACTTCGCGGCTTGTTCACTCTCCACAGTATCATGAGCGTTTTAAGGCTCCGACTCTTTCCTAATAGCTATTAAGTGACAAGCGACGACCTAACTTTGAATTTGCATTGCAACAAGGGAACATATTATGCTTCGGCACTTTGAATGACAATAAATGGGTCGAATGAATATCAATTGAAGCCTTAATCGGAGGAGAGTGGGAAATAACTTTTGTTGTCTTTTTTGGCTTTTCTAAGGCGTTTGATACAGTTAACCATAATTTACTATTGAATAGGCTCAAATCACTTCACCTCACAAATATGGCAGTCAAATGGTTTGACACTCATCTTAGTAATCGTTCTGAAAGAGTACAAATCAGCAATGGCGAGCGTTCTGATTTTGGGGAGGTCAAGAGTGGTGTCCCTCAGGGATCCACGCTTGCGCCCACTTTATTTAATATTTATACCTCTGAACTTGGTAGTGAACTTCGTCATTGCAACTATCACAAATATGCTGATGAGCTTAAGCTTTACCTTTTTGGGCCTATTGCCACTCTTAAGAGCTTACTTCAAAAGGTACAGGAGGATATTGATTTGGTGGTGCAGTAGGCCTTGACAAATGGTGTCGCTCTTAACCCTGCTAAACAAAGGCTATAGTCATAGGACCTTCTTCCTCTCCTTTACTTGCAACAATTGCAACCTTGTCTCCTCTCTTGATCGATGGGCATCTTATCCCCTTTGTGGATTCTGTGAAAGATTTAGGCTATATCCTTAATCACTCTCTTACTTGGAATGAACAAGTTGCAGATATATCGAGGAAAACTTTTAGAGTAGTCCAACAGCTTAACAGGAATAAAGAATCACTTCCTACTCCAACGAGTATCCTTCTAATTAAAGGCCTCATCCTTCCTTTATTTGACTACGGCTGTCTTGTATATGATGATGTTACTAACTAACTGAATGCGAAGCTTGAACGTACGCTTAATGCTTACATTCGCTGTATCTATAACATCCCAAAAAGCGAACATATTACTCAGTATAGAGAAAGAGCGGAATTTCTTAACGTTGCTTTATAGCCTATTCAGTAATGAAGCTCCACACTATCTTCCTAATCTCTTCCATTTTATTGACAAAGATCAACCAACACATTCCAAACTCCGTGAATGGAAAACAGTACTAAAAATTCAGTCACACCGCACGAGTAAAATGCACAGGTCTTTTGTTATTCGTGGAGCTCGCCGCTGGAACAAACTACCTATAAGCATTAGAAATGCATATTTACAATTCCAATTTACAAAACTCCTGTTTGCTTACTTACTTAACATATCAAATCCTACCCTAGAAATTACACATTGGTAACATGTAATCCTTGAGCATAATACATATATATAAGCACGCACATGAATGTATTTACTTTTAAACATGTATATTTGCGTATGTACATTTACAATATTACTGGTAATAGACCACATCTACTTATGTGTATCTTAGTTTACTTCATCACTTCTGTTGAATACCTATTTTCCATTTTAATCGTTATATAGATCATCATTACTTTTTAATTGTCATATGTATCATCTGTTCCTTATGGGGCTATCTAGCCCTAGGAACATTTCATGAATAAATACGAATACAAATATATACAGACTTTTTATAATCGAATGCAAATTTTGACCATTTTTTATGAGTCGGGTTAAGGAACGTTAAAATAATGAATAGCCTTCAACAGTTTTAAAACTAAAACAGTGAGAAGACTACTCCTAAAAAAAAAATTAATAATTCGGCCAACACTTTTTCTTCAAGAAGCAGATTGATTAGAAAAGAACTCACCAAAAGTGTAAGATTCAAAAATATTTTACATTGTTGAAGATTGAATTATTGGTTTAGCTGTAGAGAATCCTGGTTTACAACTACTATACTAAAACTCGCATCTAGCAGTCGCTGAGGGCCTACTGGACATTCCCTAATTTCGTCTTGTGTCAAGTTCGTAATCACGCAAGTTCCTATGTTTATTTTCGCTCGGGGCCTTCCTCTCGTGGTGCTATATATTCCACTTAGAGCACCATTAGTTGCCAATATTGCAAAAACGTCACCGTTTGATGATGTTAATATAATTTGCTCTGAAGTTGAAATGTGCGAATAGACTCCGGCTCAAAACCGGAGTTTACAAGGTTTCTCTAAAAATCCTTTTTGTCTTGTGGCTTGAGGAAGGTTAACCTGTAAAAAATGTAATATTTCTAAAACAAGGATTTGGATGACAAGTTCTGGTCAGGAACCATATTTTACGATATATTCTTAAAGACCTACGCATATATATGCACGTGGTTTTTCCTCTGCATCACAATTTTGTTCAAGCCTATCGATGTCTTACTTCCCTGCTGCATAGTTACAGTTAACGGACAGTTAAGAACCCGATTCGTTTAAAACACTAAACAAGTCATCAATGACATGTGGATGTGGGCATCTTCTTAAAACTTTGGCATTTACTTCATTACCATGTAGTGAAGTATGTTCCGTTGTCCTTTTCAACCCGCAGAGCATCCACCATTTCATTGTGTCACTAAATCTGTGTGTTTGAGCAGAACCCTACATGGATTCAATCGGGGTGTTACTGAATGCCTCCTCTATGTGTATGAATGCTGCAGTTGCTACTTCACCTTTCCCCATTGTATTATTAACTCAGCAGGTAAACGCTAGAGAGCATCTACAGTGAATCTGCCTTTTTGAGACTAAAGTTGATTCCTATGGAGATGTTTTTTCTCTCGAATTTCTTCTTTCATGTAAGGGTCTACTAATTTTTCTTGTCTTTTCAGCATTAGCGAAGTTAAGCTGATCAGTCTAAATGATTTTTCTTCATAGTAGGTATCTTTACCCGGCTTTGGAATGAAGTTGCCTTGACCTTCTGCCATGCTTCCGGGATGTATCCCATTCCTAAGCATGTCCGAAAAATGCCGCAGAATGGACCCACCAGGCACTGAAATATTTCTTCATTTGATGCAAGGAATATTTTATCATCTTCGGCAGCTTTGAGTGGTTTAAATTGTTTAACTATCCCTCGAACATTTAAATGGGTGACAAAACGATGGGCTACTTTCCAATCTTCTATTCCGACTGGAAAAATTTTTTCTAGCTGAGAGGTAGGACTCACGAGCCGCTACCTCATTCGTGTAATCCATCTCTGAGCTCGGGAAGTGAACCCTCATCAGGTGCTCTACGATTGCATTATTCGTCTCAGCCATTTCCTCAAAGGCATAATTAAAGCCTGTGGTTGACATTTAAAATTTACCCTGGAGGTTCTCTTAAGTTTTGGAGTGTCCGGTATATTCTCGATTCACACACAATACCACATCCATGAGTCGATTGCGGAATTTCGCATCTCATCCTTATATCTTGTTAAGGATGCCTGTACAATTCCCAGTTCCTATTTTTTAGTTCTGTTAAAAAATGTCGAGTATCCTTTTCAGGTTCTGGAATCTAGGATTCCACCAGAGTGCATCCCTGTCTGTCTTATAAATACGAAGAGGATAATTGTTCATTCCTTTTTGTAGATGTCGAGAGCAAATTCTATTTAGTCGATAGACTTGATTCTGTCCGCTATAGCACCCAATAAACTGTATGTTAGTCAGTTGCTTCAGGGTTGATATAACTTTTCACGTCAGGTCTATCGACTGTCAAGGAGATGTATATCTGTCTATGATACGATAGGAACGCATCCGGCGATATATGCCATCTTTTTAACACTTCTCTAATTATTACCAAACATAAGCTTAAATCAATTACCTCGTCTCATCTAGATGTGACGAAGTTAGTTGTGGTATCCACATTCAATAAAGTTAAATAAGTAGTTAAGAGTAAATCTAATAAAGAATCAACCATGTGGTTAGTGTCCTTACTACTCCAAGACGAATGATGTGCGTTAGCATCATATCCGATAAGCAATAGTCATCCTTTTACGCACCGGAAAAACCTGGATAGCTATAAGGACGATTTAGAAAAATAGTCCATAAAATCCAAAATACAATGACATGAAAAATTTATTAGTTGGTAATAGAAAGGTTTTGAACTTCGTGGAGATTGTTAATGAAATAAAAATTCTCCCAGCGCAATGTCTTCAAATTTATATTATAACGTAACGGATGCATCATTAGCTTGTAAAATCTTCAAAGTGAGTCGAGGCAGATTTTTAGACATATTTTATAATTAGACAGCCGTCACGTAATATTTATTCGTATCCTTGTTTCAGATTTAAAGAGTATGATGTGTTTTTCATTTATGAATTTAAAAAAGTTTACGATCAGCTTTCCGGATTTGGCTATGAGTTCAACGCAAGATTTTGAAACGATGATATAGCTTGAAAACCCTTGGAGTTTGAAGACACATATTTGTACGATAACACCGTAATCTGACGATCACGTCATAATAAAGGAATAAATCTGAATAAATCTTTCAGCTCAACAATTACATCCTGTCACAACAGATTAGCTTTTACGAACTCTTCCCATTGTTGTAAACAAATTGTAGGAACAATTGTTATAAACAAAAACACTTATATTGCAGCCTGGAACAAAGAACATTTTTATTTTCTCCATTGTCATTTCTTTCCATCTGAATTGTCTTTGGACTTTTTACTTTTAATCGGTTCATTTTCAGGATTAATTGAAAAAATTATTATGAAGCAACTTACGTAGAATGAACATAGGAGGAATGTATGTCCCATTGTGTTTTGTAAATTTTACTGTCTTTTCTAGAGAAAATAGAAACTTTTGTTTGATATAAGTACACTTATTTAATCACTTATTATTATATTCCTATAAACTTAGTAACTTCACAGTTCAATATTGACAATAGTAATTCCTGCAATAGCATTCAACATCAAGTAGGAAACAAGAGTATAAACGATTTTCATGTCTTCCAATTAGTGAAAAACTATAGTTAACGGTGTGAATAACGTGTATTTTTTTGCTGCGTCCAACTAAAAAATTCTGATTTTATGCGTTATATGCACCTCAATTTTGTCTTCTTCAGATCGTATTTTATATTTAGAGATTGTATTTGTTTTTCATAAGCCAGTTTCATGGAAACAAAATGATTTACTCACTTCCTTGAAATTCGAGTCACATTTGATATGTCTGGATACCCAAGAGTATCTGTAGGAATCTCTATGGTTATTGTTATTTAAATATTTTGTATTTTATCCCTGATTCGGAAACAACCTAATAATTGTTGTAAATATCTCAAAGAACAAATCTCGAGTAATTTAAAAATCAATTGTGGAATAAGTTGCAAAACAAGGAAGGTCAGATTGGTGACAATCACAAATATGACCAAAGCAATTAATAACATTTTAAAACGAGATGTATATTCAAAGAAGAAATAAATATCCGAAATTGTATGAAACTGCAACGTGAAAGCATATTAAAAATCGTGTCACAATAAATAGACTTAAACTGAGGATACTGTTCAGATGGAAAGCCTGGTGACAATAAGAAAATAAATCGATGACGTAACTTATGGAAAGCACAAGTATAACTAAACACGATGGCACAATACTCTTTCAAAGTTCAAATTAGAACGGAAATTTTTGTTTGGTTGAAATTCAACTATTGGTTTAGCTGCAGGGAATCCTGATTTACAACAACTATACTAAAATTCATATGTATTAAGCGTGTAGGGCCTACTGGACATTCCTTAACTTCATCTGGGGTAAGGTCCTTAACCGCTCCAGTTGCTATGTTTATTTTCGTTCGGGGCCTTCCTGTATTGGTGCCATATATTCCAATCAGAGCCCCACTAGTCTCCAATATTGCAAAAACATCACCACTGGATGTTGCTACTACAATCTGTTCAGCTGTTGGAATCTTCGAAAAAACTCTTCTTGCTGATGTCCGTAGAAGTGTTGGATTGCGGTCAAAAGTATATCTGCGAAATTCGAATCGCCGGTATGGATTCGCACGAGAAATGAGCCTAATAAGTCCTAGTTGGCCAAGGCCATATCCACCATATTCCAAAGGACTCGCAAGAGTAGAAGTGGCCAGAGTAGACCTGACAGGAGGAGACCTGGACCTAGCACGTTGAGTAGCCTCGGGCTGGGTGAGAGACTGAGATATGCGGCGGGGATTATCAGGCCAATCGCTACTTGACTGTGAACTTACTTCTGCAACGAGACATTTATGTGGAATTATTTTGTTAAGAACATCCTCTTATGTTGGGATATGATGAATCCCTGATTGTGGCAATACTTAAAAAGGGTTCTTTAAAAAATGTGTGTAATTTTAATTTTTAAACGCCCGGGGCCGTGCGACAATGTGGCTCAAACCCTTAATTCATAAGCTTTATGTGCAAAATCATTAATGGCCAGTGTTTTCTCATATCACCATACATCCGAATCTGAAATTTGATATAAATACTATTCATGACTTGTAATATTAAACTTTTTACCAGTTTATTGATCAGAGAGAAATCTATGAGTGAATTAATGCAAAGACTAAAAAACTGCATGTTAAGAGGAAAACAGCAACGCAGAATGCATTCAGAATTTGTAATAACTTATGACGGACATTATAACGAAATAGCTGATACATAAAATAAAAGTGATGGTTCGGATATTGAATACGTAGAAAAAAAACAGGAAAAACACAACGCATGAAAGATTGAACAAATAAATCATACATAATTAAAACAAATGGGTTCCTTTAATAACTGAGAAAGGTGATAAAAACATTGAAATTTTTAACTGAAAAACATTTAGAATAACTGAAAAATTTGAAAAGACTCCCGGTATTCGCGTTCGAAACAATTAGATAAATAAACAATATAATAATTAATTTAGAAACTGAAAAACTGCTGGTTTTGTGTTTTTTAATTTAGAAACTAATCATTATTTTAAAAAATTGAGTAAACTTGTATATAACAATATGAAAGGCTCTTAAATTTTGAAAAATCCCAATCACTTAAACAATTAATAATCATTAACTTGCGCCTTTTCATATGATAAATAGAGAGATACTAGAATAAAATTCGCTTGTGACCTTAATTTATGAGCGACAAGTGTGTTGTTTCAAAGAATGATTATTATAACAAATTAACGAATGCGCAAATCTCGTATTTTTAGCTTCGCAGAAATTTTCATTCCACGGGTAAACATGTTGGATGATTACTCATCACTTACGTAATATTTATTCATGTCTTTAAAAGAGATGAAAGTAATATGGTGTGCCTTAAAATGTGCTTCAGCTTTAAGAATTTAAAAAAATTTCAGGAACAATTTACGTGTCTCTTTGAAATTTTTACAAGCACCGACAAATATGGGTAGCCTAGCGGAAAAAAAATCCTATTCCACCAGCACCAGCGCACTGTAACACAGCTAGTCTTTTCCTTACTCAGGAAAGGCTATATTTATGTAGTATAGGATTCTGGACTGGCGAAATGGAAAAGGGAAATGTTGGTACTTTTAGCACCTTTTAAAACGATGTGTAGGTCAGGAACCATTTTCCTGTCACACTTTTCAGGATGCTAATTCGGGAAAACAGTTTTCTGCATGAATTATTAAATAGATATATGTTTTTGCAGTAAACAAAAGACTAGATGGTTATCAGTTAGCTAGAGGTAAAAGATAACTGATCATTTTACTTTAAGTTCGCCCGTATCTTGAGAGATGAAGATTTCATGTCAAGTGCAATAAACTCGCAGGTTTGTCCTTAGGGTGGATTCGCAATTTTGTCACTTCAACATTACTTTTACAAGAATTTTCAAAACATATCCGACGATATTATGTTTTTTTCGGCTAGGATATGCATGTTGTTCAGTGACCTTGAAAATACTTTGTAAAAATCCCGTGTATGTCCCATCTGTGCACACGGGCATATAAGTTGGACAGTTGATTGTTTAAGCTGAGACGTCCAATGTTCAAAGGGTACCATTTTTGCACTTCTAAGTTCTGAGTTTCAACGAGTAGTGTTGGGAGTCTTCCATTTGTGCACGTCTTAATTTATGCCTGTAAATATGGAAGTGCACCATCTTTACGCGTTCACAAATGGGAACCTTTTAATTATACGTCTACTTAACCGAAATAAATTCAGATTCAATTTCTACTCGTTTTAGAAAAACACAGGTAAAGGTTAGAAAAAATTAGGAGTTAAAATATAATGCAAATTAGTTTGAACGAATTGTTATTTGCAGAAGGTAAAAATGTTTTCAAGACTATAAATTATATTATTATACTTACTAATAGAATTAACCACCAAGTATGAGACAAGAGTATAAACGATCCTCATCTTTTCCAATTAGAGTAAAAAATTACAGTGCATAGAATGAGTATTCTTTTGTTTTATTGGAGTAAATGTTCTTATTTCGTCAATTGCATCAGCATTAATTCTACCTTTCAGAGGTTATCTTTTTTTTAAAGATTGTATTTGTATTTCATAAGCCGGTTTTAAGTGAAAAATGTATTTACCAACTTCGTTAAGATTAATGATACAATTTGTATAATCTCGCACATTTTAGGTAAATTCGATTTTTACAAGCACGATCAAGCACGATGACTTCAGAGAGGTAAATACTGTACTTTTCCTCCCGAGGCAACAAATGTGTGATTATATATCTTTAAACCAACATTTCTTAAGTCAGCTATATAGTATCCATGTTCTCACGATATGTATATGTGATTTATTAATGATAATAATACCTTAATTAAATTATTGAGTTAGCTGTAGAGAATCCTGCTGTACAACTACTATCCTAAAATTATATTTTATTATTCGATGAGGGCCTACTGGACATTCCCTAACTTCATCTGGGGTCAAGTTTGTAACCACGCTGCTTCCTATGTTTATTTTCACTCGGGGCCTTCCTCTACGAGCAGCATATATTCCACTGAGAGCATCGCTAGTGTCCAATATTGCAAAAACGTCACCATTAGATGTTGCTAATACAATTTGTTCTGGAATTATAATGCGCGTGTAGGCATGTCTTGTTACACTCCGTATAATGGGCAAATTGGGCTTTAAAGTGTATCTTCGAAATTCGAATCGCCGAAACGGATTCGTATATGGAATAAGCCGAATAAGTCCGAGTTGTCCAATTCCATATCCAAGTATATGATAATCAGGAAAACTCGCATTAGAAGGCCTGGCAGGAGAAGTCCTGGCCGGAAAAAGCCTGGCAGAAGGAGACCTGGATCTATCACGTTGAGAAGGCTCGGCCTGGGCAGGAGACTGAGGTATAGGAAGAAAGGACATATTCTGCCAACAACGCGGGCGAGGAGTATCAGGCCAGTCATCACCGGATTGTGAACTTAATTCTGCAAGAAGAAAGAGAGGATCTATTTTTTTACGGTACCCTACATAAGTGGAGCTCAAACTAAATCGGTACAAAAACGGGAGCCTAATGCACACAGGGAACAACCTCACAAATTGTGCCAAAATGCACTAATTTAAATTATATAACAGAACATATGCTTCAACTCCCGACATTTGATTCGCACTTCAGGCCGCAGCCTATTACAAAAGATCTATGAACCATTCGGCAGTTCAAACGCCTCTAGAATCCGAATTCGCTGCCTTTTTATTTTTAAATCCCCACAAAAGAGTCCTGAAGGAATATATTTTTAAACAAAACAATCTTTTGCTTTAAAAACTGAAAGGTGGAAAAAAGAAATAATTCCAAAAAATTTAAGTAATCCCGCTTTCGTATTGTTTACAATTAGGTGAATTAACATATTTTTCGTATCGTTACACGTACGTAGATGCAACTCGTTCAAATAGACTTTGGAAACAAATGTTATTAATTCGGGCGAATCGATATTTGATAAAAACCAAAAAAATTTGAGTGAAAATATATCTTATATCATTATACTTACCAATAGAATTAACCACCAAGTACAAAAGCAGAGTGTAGAAGATTTTCATATTTTTTAGTAAGAGAAAAATCTGTATTTAACAGTGGAAATAATGTGTATTCTTTTGCTTCTTTAGAGTGAATGTTCTTATTTCGTGGATAATATGAGCCTTTCTGTTATCTTTTTAATGATATCTTTTATATTCAGAGATTGTATTTGTATTTCATTAGCCAGTTTTAAGACGAAAAAGCTATTTACTAAGTTTGTGGAAATTAATCTCTTAATTTATCTGTTCTCTCGACAAAACTTTTTTTTTCTACAGCTTGAAATAATTTTGTGTGGGTCGAAGTGAGAAATGTTTTTTTAAGATATCGTAAAGAAATTAAGGAATAAAAGTAATTTTTTCGTGAGTTATAACCATTAGCTTTTTTGAATTCATAACTTTTGAAAAAGCACATATTGAAAAAGTGTTTGTCGGATTAAAAGCAGAAATCTTTTAATGTGTATGAAATTTTTTTCATATTTAACGATAATGTTATTCTATACATAAAATCTCCTAAAAAATCTGAAAAAGTAGAATAACTGAAAGCTATTCAGAAAGTCGATTACTATTTCACCAACTTTGTATCTGCAATAGTTTCGTTATCAAAAAATAATATTTGAAAAATTATCATGAGCCTATTTTTCTTTTAAATTCCACTATTTCGTTTGAAATGTATGTTATACTTTTTGGTTGTAAATTAATTTTATTTGAAAATTGAAACTCTTGATTTTTGGCTTAAAATTTATATTTTTTACTCGCAGATTCAACTGTTTGGTTGAAAATTTCTCTTTTTCAG
>CAKNWT010333327.1:0-11255 GCA_932066315.1 Andricus coriarius
TTTTTTTTTTTCAAAATTCGAATATTTGGTTGAAAATTATGTTTTGCAGGTAGAAAATTCAACTATTTTGTTGAACATTTGTCTATTCGGACAGGAAATTCGACATTGTGGATTGATATAATTCAATTTTTTTATTGAAAATAACCAAATTAAATTAATTTTTCAAACTAGAAAGTTTATTTTTCCATTTCTGGTTGAAAATTGATCCTTTTTTTTTGAAATTCGACTATTTGGTCAAAAATTTATCTTTTTTGTTTGGAAATTCAAGTATTTGGTTAAAAATTCATGTATTTTGTTGAAAATTCGTCTTTTTGGTAGAAAATTAATAACTTTGATTGAAAATTCAATTACTTGATTGAAAATTAAACTCCTTCATTTTTATTCGTTTTTTTTGTAGTTGTTACAAATTAATTTATTTTTAACTGATAATTTAAGCAATCCAGTTGAATATTCCACCATTTTAGTTTAAAATTCATCACTTTGGTTGAAAATTGAACTATTTTGATGAAAATTTGTTTTATTCTTGTTGTAAAATTACCTTCTTAAACTGGATATTTAACTATTCCATTTTTGGTTTGAAAATTCCTCTTTTTTGTTCGAAAATGAATGATTTTTGTTGAAAATTCAATTACTTTATTAAAACTTAAACTCCTTTGTTAAAATTTTTTTTTTTGAAGATTCATATTCAATTACTTGATTGAAAATTAAACTCCTTCATTGAAAATTCGTTTTTATGTAGTTGTTACAAATTAATTTTTTTAAACTGATCATTTAAGCAATCCAGTGGAATATTCCACAATTTTCGTAAAAAATGTATCCATCTCTTCCGTGGTTGAAAATTCAACTATTTCAGTTTAACTACTTTGATGAAAATTCGTTTTTTTGTTGTAAAATTAATTTTTTAACCTGGAGATTTAACTATTCCATTTTTGGTTAAATTTTTTTTTTATTTCAAAGTTTACCTAGTTGGTTGAAAATTTCTCTTTTTTACTTAAAAAAATCAAGTATTTCGTTGATAATTCGTCTTTTTTCGTAAAAAATGAATGATTTTGTTTGTTGGAAATTCGTTTTATTTTTCTAAAAGTTTAAGTTTTCGAAGGAAAAAGTAACTCTTCCTTTTTTTTGTAAATATATTTACTTCAGTTGAAATTCAACTGCTTGGCTGAAAATTGATCTTTTTTTAGTTGAAAATTGAACTACTTGGTCGGAAGAGTTGTTTCCCCCTTGATTTTTGGTGTACGTAAGAATCTAATTAAATAATTTTAAGAGTTAAATTTGCAACTAAGGGTTTATGCATAAACTACGTTAAAAAATTGAGGAGGTCGGGGGGGGGGGGTGAAGATTCATCTGATTCAAAAAAGGTTTTCTTTGTTAAAAATAAATTTTTTGAACTGAATTTTTGACGATTCCATTTTTGGTTTAAAAAATATCTCTTTTTCATTGGGAATTCAACTATTTGCTTTAAAATTCATCTTTCTTGACTGAAAATTTATCTGTTTGGTCAAGGATTTAACAATTTTGTGAAAATTCCTTTTCTTTTGCCTCCAATATAATTGGTTCAAAATTCGTCTTTTGGTATAAAATTTATCTTCCATTGTATAAAAGTCATATTTCTTAGTTGAAAATGAACTTTATTGTTGAAAATTTAACTGTCTTCGAAAAAATAGTATTTTCCCTTGAAAATTTAACTATATAGTTAAAAATTAATTTTTGTTGTTGTTGGAAATTCAACTATTTGATTAAAAATCCAATATATTTCGACTTGAAATCTTCGGAATTTAAAGCATTTTTTGGCGCTTTTTCCGGGCACAATACCAGAGGGTTGGGAGGGTTGAAATTGAAAGGTATTAGCTGAAAATTATTCCTTGAAAAACGGAATTTTCAAGTAACTTTTAATTTAAAGTGATTCTTATCAACTATTTTTTTTATAATAGACTTTCAAACAATTCAAAACAAATTTTTTTTTCATTTTCAGAGAAACCAGCTACTCATTTCATGTTTTATTTGAATGAACAATTCCACGAATTAGTGGTGTTGAAAAAAAATGGTATAATTCGCAACATTCGCCTTGAATCTTACAATTATGTACCATTTGTCCATTTTTTCAATCATCGTCATTTTAAATCTCATCATGATATTTACGATGGTGTATATTTTGTGGTCCACGAACTAGACAACATAATTTTGGGAGCTCAGTTAATGCAGGCTGCAGAATAATATTAATTAACAGAATGTGAATCTTTACACAGGATAAACAATACAAATATATAAAAATTCTTAAATATTTCTCTGATATATGTCTCTTCATAAATAAAAGCATACTCAACTGAAAAATATACTGACTTATTTATAATAAAATGTTAAGGTTGTTGAACAGCGAAAGTATAATAATATTTTGATTATTTTTATTTCTTATTTTTATTTTTATGAATTTTTTTAGGGAACGAGTTAAACTCGTAAATTAGTATTTGTTACAATCGATCTTGTTTGAACCATAATTATTTGAGAAATTAGTCCACGTAACCCGACAAACAAATCGTCTGTTAAGAACATCCAGAAATCTAATTTTTCAAGAGTCCTTGTAGAATGCTACGATGACGAATGCGCGAATAAAATTTTCGATAACAAATTCCATAGCAAATCATCGAATCGCTCGAGAAGGCCTCATCAGAGATTTACCCTTAGTAATCACTACGAATTGCATTGTTAGATTCTCGGTTACCAGCTCGAAGTGTAATGTCTTAAATCCTTGCCGTATCGTTTCCAAGAATGAGAAAGGAGAACTTTTTGATCCTAAAACCGTCCAGATCAGATATGAAGGCCAAGAAATCCCAGATTTCTTGAATATTTTTCATCTCAGAATTAAAGTTGATCCCTACAGTTTGCAACCAAAAATTGACTGCGAATGCAGGTTTGGGCATGTAGCCAAACAGTGCAAAACCCTCGCTGTCGTTTTTGCGGTGGATCAAATCTCAATTAGAAAAATTGCTTCACTCAGGAATCTTTCATATAACGAATCCACCCGCTTATATTATAAAGAGAAAAAACGAGCGCAATCCAATAGTTCATCATTCGATTTCAATTGGCTGCTCAAAAAACCTACTTCGGCTCCTTCTGGCTCCTCACCCAATTTGAATTGCTCGAACTTCCCAGCCCTAGGGGATGTAGACCTGGACTCAAGTTTAGGTATTCCAATGTCTGACCCACATCTGCTTCAATTTAGTTACGTCACCATATTCAAACCAAAACCCCCACGCAATCAGTTTGCGAACAAAACTCATACTCCGCCAATCAATGCCCGCCAGAATCTTAATGTCAACCACCAAACAACTTCATCGTCGAATGTAAATGAATCAAAGATTATACCACAAAGTAGGGGAGAAATTACCAACTCTTCTCCCTCCTCAGTTGAAGCAACCCCAATCACCTCTGCCTCCACACCTCTTCGTCTCCAATCTTTCCCCCTCAGTTGGTCCACCCTCTCACACAAATGATGTCCTTTATGACTCAACTCTGCAGCCAAATGGCTCCTTTGTTAAACATACTAAACCAAGTTGGTAACCTTTCCGCTTCTCCCGTACCTGAATATTTCTCTTTACGCTCATATTTCAGGGCATATTCCCCAAAAAGGTTCCCTAGAGAAAATCGCACATAACTATGATTTGATTCCCTTAAATGAGACATTGACTCAAACCGCAATCCAGGTTTCTCTTTATAGGATTTAATGTTATCAGGAAAAACCGACCCAACTGGGTGGGAGGCGGTCTGTTAATTGTCAATTGAAAAGACATCTTTTTCAAACAAATTAATTCAATTTATGGCATAGACGAACATTTTGACAAACTGGCTATAGCCATTCCAACTGATCTAGGTCAATTATTAATTGTTAATGTTTACAGAAACCCTCAAACTCCGCCAACGTGGTTAACTGCCAACATTTCTTCGAGACAACCTCAAGCTTTCCCTGTATTCTGATTGGAGGTGACTTTAACGCCCATCACTCATGCTGGGCCTGTAAATCTACTTGTTCATCTGGTAATTCTTTTTTTTGACGCTACCTTAGATTCAGATTTATCAATTATCAATAATGGAGAACCAACTCTAGTTTTTTGACCAGGCCAAACTAAATCTGCAATAGATCTGACTATCGTATCCATCAATCTAAATTTGATTTTATCATTGACAGTTCTGAATGACAAAATGGGCAGTGATCTCATAAATACAATTTGAAGAGAGTGAATTAGAAGACTTTTAAATCTTCTCTTTCTTCCATCCATAAAGAGAAGAATCTCCCCGAGTTTAACGTTCCTACGACATTATCAATTCTCACTACAGCTTTGTAAAGGACATTGACGATACCCTACACAAAGTAGATCCAAAAATAAACAGGAAACCGTCTGAACGTAAATTTTATCCCAGTTCCCCCTTTGGCGGAATGAAGAATGTGACAAAATAACCCGCATTAGACAAGCGAAATTCGAACACTATCTGGCCTCTCATAATTATGAAAAATTTAATGATTTCCAAAAATACCAAGCATTAACAACTAAAAGGCTTAATGCCATTAAAAGCAATAGCTTTAGATCTTTTTGTGAATCGCTGTCTGTTAACTCCCCAATTTCTAATGTTTGGAATAAGACTAAGGGGGTCCGTCACAGGCTTTTGAATCCCCCTTCTCCTACTTCCAGCTCTACAAATCTTGAATCCTTAGAGCATATGAATGCTTATGTAGAGAACTTTTTAATTAAAGCAAATGACTTTTCTAATTTAGATATTCTTGCCCTACCGGATTTCATATTAGAAGAGGGTTTCTTCCTCGCTCAAAATACACCAAATATCTCTTCTTGCAATAGTACACCCATTCAAAATTTGGAAATGTTTGAACGATCTTTCACTTGTAATGTATTGCGCGTAGTTTTGCGAAGTCTTAAAATTAAATCCTCTTCTGACTTAGATAAAATCAGCTATGAAGTAATATCCAATCCACCCAAACCCTCCCTACTTCACTTACTTCATATTTTAAACCATTTAATTAATCAAACTCTATTTCCAGACTCCTGGAAAGACCTTTCAATCTTCCTTCTTCCCAAAAGTTCCAATAATAAGTTCAGACCAATTGCATTAGCTTCCTGTTTTTTGAAAATCACAAATAAACTCATTTCCAATAGATTAACATACTGGTTAAAAGCCAATGATATCGTTCCCCCTTCACAGTATGGATTCAGGAAAAACCGCTCTTGTGCTGATAACCTGGCGATACTATCTAGTGAATTATTTTTATCAGAATCTAAAAATAAATTCACAGCTTGTCTATTTTTGGACGTTCAAGCGGCTTATGACAATGTCATCCCCAATATCTTAATCAACGATCTCTTGGAACTCTGGCTACCTGAAAAAATCTGTAAATTTATCCACAGTCTCACAAATAAACATTACGTCTTTTTCAGAATCAATGGTGAAAATAGGGGTCCATTTATAACCAGGAAAGGACTTCCCGAGGGGTGTCATTCTTAGTCCAGTTATGTATACACTTGATACTAAAAGTTTCGTAATCTATCCCGGCTGTGGTATTTTGGAATTCGCGAATGACATTGTTCTTTATTTCAATGCATACGAAATCAATAAGTCCTCAGTCCTCCAACAAAGCTTGATTAACATAAACAATTTCTTAAAAGCAAGGGGTCTACCGCTTTCTCCATCTAAATCGAAATTAGTAATATTTCCGATTTCCTTAGACAAATTACTCGAAAATATTTCTATCTCTGGAGACAATAATACTATACACACCTCAGAATCAGCTACCTTTACAGGAATTATTTTCCATTGCACTCTATTATGGGAACTACATTTTCTAAAACTAATCAACCGTGGTAATCAAGTTCTCAACATCTTAAAGTGTTCAAGCAACACATGGTGCGGGTCTCACCCCCAGACACTCCAAATCTTATTTCGAGCATTGGGAAGGAGCTCCATTGAATATGGTTATCATGCCTCATACATTTCGAGCGATGACAACTTTTTCAAAAAACTAACCAAACTCCATAACAAATTTCTACGAGTCATCTTGGGATATCGCATTTCCACGCCCATCATAGTTATGCAATCGGAATTGAAAGAACTTGCCATTCGATCTAGATTTCAACTGCTTTCGGACAAGTTCCTAATAAGATCTTTTCTCAATGTTAATCACCCAGTCTATCCTACTCTCGAAAATTTGTATTTCATAACCAAGAATAACCTAACCCTGTATAATTTGGACAAGAATTTCTTTTTACTAAAATCTTATTATAAACTCAAAGGGTATAAGGACAGAGTTCTCAACTCAGCCACCCCGTTACATGACCTTACTCCGTACTCTTCCAGATTCTTCCCACCCTGAATTGATCTACGAAATGGGCGAACTATACAATACATTGAATCACCAGACATCTTCAAAAATTATATGTCCGATAAATTCCCAAACCACATCCATTATTACACAGATGGTTCTAAATTCCCCGACACATTCGTTGGAGCTTCCGTGTAATCACCAAAACTTGACCTTCAACTCAAATAAGAAATTTCATACCATGCCTCTATTTTCACTGCAGAAGCAATAGCAATTAGTGCGACAATTCAAAATATTCTAGACAATAGTTTTACTTTCTCTGTAATTTTTTCCGATTCAAAAAGCATCTTGGAAGCTTATCAAAAGTTCAATGCTACTTCTACTAAATCCTATCTTATTCTGGTCATAGGGGTATTGAAGGCATCAAAAACGCTGACAACCTTGCCAAAATTACAACAATAGAGGGAATTTTTCAAAAATATTAAACTTCCACCGACGGATGTCTTGTCTGTGGTCTTCCCTCAACATCTTAACAACGCTTTGGAGGTTTGGAGGAGGGTTTCGGATTTTGGACAGATCGGCTTATATTATTTCAAAAAGTGTTTCAATCCAAACAAGGTTGGAAAACCTTGGTTTCACAAATCAAAAGTAGACAGAAGATCAATTGTCATTTTATCTAGACTGCGCGCTAACTACTACAATCTTGCTGAAAGCTTGGCAAGGAAAAACTTTATCGAGAGAGACGATTGCGCTTTTTGTGGCTTTTCTGATGGGGACATCAATCATCAAAAATAAATGCCTTCCACCATACTCAGCTGAAACCTTTCTCGTTTATCCAAAAAGTAAAATAACTTCTTTTCTTTTGGAATTCTTAAAAATTAACGATTTACTGATCTTAAAATTTTCTTTGGTTTAGGAATCTTTAAAATTCCTACTTACCGTCAATAAATTCGTTCCATTCGTTCTTAACATATCATTTACAATTTCGCGCCATTTATGAATGCACAAGAAGCAACCTTTTACTCTCATAATCCACTAGCTCGCTTAAAAACAGTTACATTTTAACATTGTCATCATAATGAGGAGGTATTGATTTTATGTGAAAAATGACATTCGTGGATATCATCAAACGTCGACGTTTTGAGGCACCCTAGTCAGAAAAAAGAGTTTTTACGTCGGTGTCTGTCTGTCGCAATTGTCATCGTTGTCTGTATACCGGATAACTTTTGAAAGACCAATCGGATTGGATTGTGCTTTGGCATACAGTTTCAAGAACCAAAACGAAAGATCGAGTCCGTTAACCAGCTATATTGGATAGAAATTAAAAAAGTTTGAGCATTTTCAAAATTTTTAAAATCATTTTTTTCAAAATTCAGAAATTGCATGGACGGCTATCCGTAGCAGTTTGCAATATCTGAATAAGCAGCCCCAGACCGTGGTACAGAAATAAATATAATTTGCATTTGATATAATAAAGTTGAACATAATGCAGAAAAGTTAGCATTTTCGACAAAAACGAGTGCTAAGCACGAGACACGTGCTGAGAATGTGTTCTTTAAAGCCGAAGGAGCTTTAATAAAAGAGAATTCATAATCAACAAATTACAGTTGTTGATGCTTTGACCTTCAATTTTAGAAAGCCTGCGCACAAACCTGGAAGAAATACAAAGATCGAGCGCGTAGCGCGAGGTACATACATTATCGAGCGCGAAAATCAACAGTCGCGCGACCTAGGCGTGCTCAAACTTGCGAGCAAGGTGATTTGATTATAGAAATTGTTATTAAAAATTACCAAAATTTCTATTCAAATTTAATTCAACTACTACGTTAAAATTTTCCTTTTTTTATTGAAGATTCATAATTTTAGTAGAAAATTCATTTCTTTGTTTGAATATTTATCTACTTTGTTGAAAAGTCGTTCTTTTTGTTGTTAAAAAATTATTTTTGTTGTTGTTGTTGAAAAGTTGAATTTTTGGATAGAAAATAAATTTCCCTCTTTAAAAATTCAACTTCTTTTTTGAAAATTAAATTATTTGGTTAAAAATACATTTTTTTAATAGAAAATTCATCATTCCAGTTCAAAAATCATTAGCTTGGTTGAAAATTCAACTATTTATTCAAAAATTATTATTTTTTTTTTTTGTTGGAAAATTCATCTTTTTCATTAAAAATACAACCACACTGTTAGAAATGACATTTTTGGTTAAAAAATCATCATTTTTGTTAAAGATTCATCTATTCGGTAGAAAATGCAACTGTTTGGCAGAAAATTGATGTATTTTGTCGGAAATTAGACTTTTTCGTCAAACATTAATTTTTCACAAAAGCATTCACTGAAATATGCTGTATATCTAATTGCGATTCAACATTTTCATTTATCGTATTATATGTCGCACACATTCTGTTTATCGGCGTTTTCTCAAATTGAGTTTGGAGATAAAATTACATGCTGGAACGAGCATAGTACTGAGGAACAACAAATGGAACCTGAGACATGAGATATGGACAGTCTATAATGTTTTTTATTGTTTTGCACAGGAAAATTATCATATTAATAATTCTCCTATTTTCAAGTGTCCATTTATTGAATCTACTGCACAATTGTTTATAGTCAGAGCCAGCGGGTAAAAATACACCTTTCCTCTTCCAGTTTAGAAACTTCAAAAAAATTTTTTGGCATTTATCAAATTGCCTCTGTCAAATATTTTGTATCAGTATGCCAAATTACCATTCCATATTCTAGTTTGGATCTGACTAGAGAGTAGTATAATGTTTTGAGAGCAATTGGCCTATTAAAAATGTTACACCTTCTAAACAAAAATCCTAGGGAGCGATTAGCCTCCTTGATCATATTGTCAATCTGAACATTAAACTTCAGAGTACAGTGCAGATAAATACTTAAGTCTTTCATCAAAGATCCTCGCTGAAGACCTCTCTTATCAATCTTGTACTGAAATTCAATTAAATGGCTCTTACGTGAGAAGGTAATAATATTGCATTTCGCAGAGTTTACATCCAGCGAAGTTCTTTTGCACCAATTTACAAAATTATCAACGTCGGCTTGCAAATTAAGGCAATCTTAAATACAATTTATAGATTTGAAAATTTTGGCATCTTCAGCATATAATAGCAGATGATTATTTATTGAGAACTCAACGTGATGCATATATATAACGAATAGGAGTGGGCCAAGATTTGAGATCTGTGGCACACCTTAAGTTGGCGAAAATTCGTAGGAAGATTATCCATTATATTGAACAATCATTTTCCGATTCTCAAGATTGGAGTAAACAATTTTAAAAATGTTATCAGGTATCTCAAGATTTATCAGATTAATCATGATTTTACTATGGCTAACGCAATCAAATGCCTCAGAGATGTCAGTGAATATGACATCAACCTGTCTATTTTGTGTGAGTGGCGATTCAATAATTTGCAAAAATGTAATCAGGTTAGCTACGGTGGACCTTTTTGGAACAAACCCATGCTGAGAAAGAGAAAGGACAGGACTTAGGTAGGACCAGATTATCTCACTCAAGAACATCTCCAAAACCTTAGAAAAATTGCACAGCAATGCCACCGGACTGTAATTACCGATTTAAGGTTTATCTCCTTTCTTGAAAATAGGAGAAACTTTCGCGCATTTCCATTTTTCTGAAAATTTTCCTGATAAGATAGACAAATTAAAAATAATCTTTAAAGGCTCAGCAATCTCGTTAGCACAAAAATCAAGCTAGTTGTCACCTGACATGGAAAAGAGGAGATGACATGTAAACCGAAATGTCATGATTTACATAATTAACTAATTTAGGAATATTGAAATCACCCGTGATTATACTCTACTCGTACATAAGGTTGACAGTGTGGATAAGGCCTCGAGGAATTCCTCAAGTTCAGAAGGAGAAGTACCAGGAGGTAAATAGGTGGCGAATAAAACAAAATACACAAATAACCTTGATTGCTACCGAATTAATTTTAGGAGATGCTCTAATACCTGGGGAGATATCAATATTGCTCGAAGTGATCAAAGATTTAGCTGCTATAAGGACACCGCCCCCACTTCTATCTAGTCTGTCATCCTTATAAACATTCTTTTATTTTTATATTCGTCTCTCCTCTTTGTCGACGCTCGTTTAGTGAGTCCACTACTTCCTTGTATCGGCGTCTCTGTAGAGGAGTACGATCCTGAGCCAATGACATGTTGGTAGTCGGAATCTGCTGTACTTGATTCTTCTTCCACTTCCAATAGGTTTGCAGAACATTTTGGGCGATTAATTCCTCGTTGAATATTTCCTTGATTGGCCGAGGTGGACCGAGATTTTGTGGGGTTACAAACATTGTCGATCCAAAAAACCTCGAAATTCAACAAAAAGACGCACGGTGGTCCTCGATCAACTTTAACCGTCAGTTTATATTACTTGTAATTTTCATTCGGGATATGATTAAGGCCTATTTAAGGAATACTTTCCAAGAAGAATTAAAATCGTAGAGTGAGCACTTTTTTTTTAATTCAATTTTTTCGATTTTTATCTTGCAAAACACAAAAAAAAATTGTTAAGCTAATAATTTCTACATATTATTTATAAATTAATTCTTTAGATAAAAATGAAAAGGAACTTGCCTACTCAATATTGTTTTGATTTGTAAAAACAAAAAATGCAGTCTCTGAAGCGAATATAAAGTTAAAAATAATACTTTTCAATATAATAATAATGTTAGGAAAATAATATAAGACGCATTAATTTGACTAAGTAATTTATATACTTTTTCGTGTATACACATTATTATGTTGATGTAAATACACATTGTTCTAACGAACAGATAAATGTACCAATTTGAATAAATTAGATTTATCAAGTGGTCTAGAATTATACAAGTAAGTATATTTTTACTACGTTTTCATAAAAACAGTTGCTTGACATAAACTT
>CAKNWT010333329.1:0-24973 GCA_932066315.1 Andricus coriarius
TTTTGGCATTTATTTATAGAATTTGTTAGAAAATTAAGAGAAAAAAATATTTCTTTCTGCTATCAAATATCAATAAAAGAAAATAATTTAAATGCAACAATGAACTTTTAAAACGAAAAATCCATAATGTAGACTACTTGTAAATTTAATTTATTTATAACAATTAACTTAACCAGATAATAATTTTTTCACTTTCAATCACCCCTGCGCATCCCATCCAGCGATGCTAAACATAGAAAAAATGTTTTCAACAAAATTAAAAAAAAATATATATATAGAAGTAGAGAAATGTATAGAGCGAGCCGCGGTGCGCTCTATTCAATTTAGCCAAGATTAAAACAGAGAAGAGATTAAAGATGAAGATATAAAGATTAAGATTATACATATACTTTACTTTGATTGATAAGAAAACATGTTAATAGTGTTGAAAATGTCTGGAGTAATTTTTCTGCGTTATATTACACTCTCCAGAATTATTATATTGTATAATTTCCATTATTTAATGTTCTCATTGTTTTAGTAAACAGCATAAATATGACGACTATCGTACAGCAGTGTGTGGGAAACGCTGGCCAAAATGCAACACACCAATTAATTAAATATCAAATAATGATGTAACTTAAAAGCGGATTTGAGTAATAACATATGTTCCCTGATAATGTGAGCATCACCTTGAAAAATACACACATCAAAATCACATTTCTATCACTCACAATTTACAGAACATTTAAGTCAAAGCGCGGCACCAAACTCCACTAATATATGAAATATATTATTCATCTTATTTAAATATAAAAGGAACTTTTGTAATATTGTGAATATGTCAGTACTGTATTTGATGTAATTGCTCTCATTTTCGAGTCGCTTCGAATGATCTATTGAGGAAACTATGAAAATATCTTTTACAAATGCTGAAAAATGTATGTACTGTGGCAAGTCGAGCGCTCGAGTGTGAATACTCAAACCTCGATATCTCGGAAATCAAGGCCCATTAGATCAAAAGAAAAATACGCACCTAATGGCTTTTCATGTACTTTGACCCTGTGAAGCCCCAGCTGAATCGGTGACGCACATCACGCACCTCTCCTTGTCAGTCAATTGTAATTGGTATCAAATATTCAAATCAGTCGCATACGCGGTATGTGAATTGTATAGTAAAAGAGAAAGACATTATTGCAATTTTTTTATTATATCATTTAGAAAGAATAACCATATGGGATCATACCATACATGTGTGCGCTTATAATTTCATGAAAACGAGCAACATTCAAAAATTATATAATGCGCACATTTATAACAGTTTTGCGTTAACAAACTACAGAACAATTATATTATTAATAACCGTTTTAACGTGAATTGATCGTATCGTATAATATTTGAGTTTTCATTTTCCTCTGCACAAACGGCGTACAACAATGTATCATTATATCTTATTTCTATCATCCAAATCTTTTTTATGCTAGTCACACTAATTTAACCAGTATGATTGTTAATAATTATCACAGAAAGCAGGGCCAGCCTTTCTTTTGAGCCGAGAGTGTATGGGCCATCGCAACTTAAATTCCTAGTTGATTGCGTTAAAAATGTAACTATTAGCCTACACTCTGATAAAAATCAATACTTTAGATAGCTGAATTAGACCGTAAATATCGCAGTTTGTAATATTGAGAAATTTTTTCCTATATTACCGTTATGTATATAATAACAGTCTCGCACTTATTTAGTTAGTCAATTAATATTCCCCCGTTACCCTCAACATTACGTATATAATAACAACGTTGCTATTCCGTTCCACCACCCAGAGACAGAGCTTGCACGATCCTGGGATCCGCCTTACTCCCTTCTCGAAACTCCTCCAGGGTCAATTTTTCATCGTGATTTTTGTCCATCAGGTCAAAAATCTTATCAACCCTTTTTTGAGGTGTATTCTCATCCTCTGCATGTGGCTGCTGACCCTTTAACAAAATCATTTTCAAATTATTGTAACAGGTATTTATACTTCTATCAATTACACTACCTTACCCTACATGAAAAATTACTTTTTTATCACACCTCCACACAGAGAAAAATAGATGATCAAAGTTAGAATCAAAATTTAGAGAGTCGGTCCGTTCTTCTAGATGGTCGAAAGAGTCTTCCATAATTTTTTGACATAGTCAGAGAGACTCATTTTATGGCCAGTATGACCGTTATAAGAAGATCAGACTCACTATCAGGGATAATCAAGTTATCCTTTCGGGATGGTCAATACGGGCTTATTGTTTTCACCCCTTTCGACCATCCACGGAGGAGCAGATGACCCGTCGCGATGGACCAATATTTGCGCGTCAATTATACGCGTGAAATTTAAAAGGCGGAGACCATTTTCGTAGTGAGTATATCTCGTTGAGCCTTTCGTCGGCGTCATATTTGCTATAAAATATGATGCTTCCAAGGGATTAAGGACAAAGGCGTACCTTGATGCTCAGCTTATCAATTTTCTGTCACCATATCGTTTCTAACTAGAGAGATGCTAATGATTTCATCATTCATTGACGATACAGAAAAGAACGAGATGTATGATATCGGTTTCAGAATTTACTCCAGTGTTTGAAATCTTACAATTCAGTGCAGTGACGCCGTGTTCTTAGTTTCTCGTGCTCCAAAAAATATATTGTCAATGTTCAATTGTACATTGTTTGTGTATACTTAATTTTATAATTTCCAGTTACTCATATGAGAAAGACTGGAATACCACATGTATGTATAACGTAGGTAGAAAAAGGACAGCATATAAGATATGTGATAATTAAATCGACCCTCTCAGATGGCCAAGTCGACTGTCCGAGGCGATTAAGTCGACTATCTGAGATAATCAAATCGACCCTCTATGATGATCGATTCGGCCTATTTTACACTTTTTATTTATGGGCCTAGTCCTATAAACGATTTAATTAAGATCCTAGACTTATAATGTAATGCCGTAAACTGTGATCCGATTGGCTAACGAACAATTGCTGCAGCAGAGTTTGTCGGACGCTGAGGCAAAGCGAAGCCGAGGCGGAACCTCGGGTTCCGGTTCGTATCGACTTCACACGAGGAAAAACTGCCACATAGTTCCTTGTAACATAAATTACTATTTTAGAGATGTGTCCTTCATACTAAATCTGGTTCACGGAACCCGAATCTAATCTCAAAATATCGCCATCGCATGAAGCTTTCTAATAAATAAAATATAAGCTTAAAATTTCAAAAAAAAATACCATTATTTTTCCTAATCCTCAAAAAACGTTCGTGAAATAATTAAGTATTATTTCATAAAAGCCACCTCGCGAGAAGTATCAATCTTCTAATTGGGAATTTTGCTTATTTTCTTAAAATGTTTATAGAGGGTTGATGCCCCCTGTTATGGGGGCTTCACTGGCTTTTATGAAATTATACTTTAATATTTTAGTTTTTGTAAGTATATAGCAAGATTTGAACTTTTACGTGTTTCTTACGAGTTTCAACTCCCTTTGATCCGTTGACGCAGAATCCGCATTTGACCCGATAACCCGAATTCAACTCGCGAAACTCGCAAACGTGCAATAAATCCACAATCAACCTAAAAATCTTAAAAGCTTCTTAAATATAAGATAGACCCAAATATAAACCTTTGTACGGTTTCTTAGCTCCCGGCTGAAACCCTTACAGGTACGGTCGAGTGTAAGTCCGTCCCTTTGTCATTTTTTTCCGCCAAAACCAAAAGATTGGCACTCCAGAATGAACAATGAAGTGAATGAACTAATAATGAAACTGGATTTGGAGCAGCTATTGATGCGGGTAACCATATTGAAAACGGAATTTGAGCCTTTTTAGTTATAATTATAATTGGCAATCCAAAAGAGCATTAGGGCCAAAGTTTGGAAATACAAAAAAACATCAGAGCTACAGTTTTGAAATCCAAAATGGCATAAGTGCCAATGTTTGGAAGTCAAAAATGGCATGATCCCTCCGACCCTTGGAAGATCAAAAGTGTACAAGCTCGAAAGTTTGGAATTCCAAAATGGCAAAAGCAACCAATTTTGGAAGTACGAAAAAGCATAAATGCCAAAATTTAGAATTTAAAAAGAGCAGTGGCACCAACATTTGGAATTCCAAATGAACATTAGAGCTACATTTTGTAAATCCAGAAGGGCACAAGTGCCAAGTTGTGGCAATTCAAAAAGGCTCAAACGCCAAAATTTTGTACTTCAAAAGGGCATAAGTTTCAACGTTTAACACTACAAAAGGGTATAAGCGAGTTTGCAGGTAAAATGCGGGTTGTTCGATTTTTCGCGGATTGGCTTATTTTTTCAACACCTCTAAATTTTGTAGATGAGTGTCAATATTACAAATGTCTTCCATCCCCTCACAAGGGATATAGTTTTTTATGTTTCAACGTTTGGTATAATTTTAGTTAACTTTAATTAAAACTTCAATTCTTTTGTGGTTGTTTAAAATTCGAGAACTATGGTTTGAACTGTTTTAAAAAATAAAACATAATTATGCAATCATGTTTTCGGAAAATGAAACACGATTAGGGAGTGAGTGATAAAAAGCAGTGATTATTTGGGTCATCCTGACCCTCACCCATCCTCATTGAGTACATGATGTATATTGTTCATGAATTTACAATATCAATCTGACTTACCACCATCTCATATATTGCATCGACAATGTTGTACATCTCATCTCTCGTAATAAAACCATCATTATCGACATCATACAATCGAAAAGCCCCTGGAAAAAGAACAATATACTAAATATTCCTTATTTAAAGTGTGAATAAATATTCATGCTTTTTAGGATTTCAAGTATGTGCAGTCTGGATTTTAACTTTACAATAGGAGTTAGAGAGAAATACAGCTGTCACAGAAAAAGTCTTGTTTTTGTTACATCTTAATTCAAGCAATTTTTAATTCAAACCTTTTTTTCTGTGCATAGAGTAGAACGATAATAAGAAAAAAAAAGAGACTGAGGCTCTGATTTATTACACTTACAGTGTAGCTTTTCATCTAATTTCCCTCTTGACGTTACTGATAAGGCTTTAATGAACTCCTCAAATTCTATCGACCCATCCTGAAAAGGAAAGCCTGCGGTAATTTTTAAACTGAATATGACACCTAACACTTAGTCTTGGAACAAAAATTAATGTGCGAGTATATAAAACATGCAAAGCATTTTCAAAAAAAACCCATATAAAACACTACGAATGATTCAAAAATAATTGTTTAGTACCAAATTTGTCATGATCACGTGCAGCATATAGTTATATATCCTCTTGTAAAACTTACGTTATTTTCATCAAAAACTTTGAAGACAAGGGATGCAAATTTGGACGGATCACCTTGTGGAAAAAATTGTTTGTAGATTTTAATAAATCCCTGTAATAAAAAATATAAATTCATTTTATAATCAGAATGTTTGTGAAAAAATATTTTTTACAGAATGTGTTTACCAGCTCAGTCAGTAACCCATCCGGACAGTCCTTAAGAAAACCTTTATGCCTGTGTGAATAGAGTATTTAATTATATTTTTTTTGCATGTTTCTATGACGATAATTATTAAAGTAACTGTATATCTTACCACTGTCGAATCTCCTTCTCTGTAACTGTAACAAAAATTCAACAAATTGTTACTTGATCATAATATTTAGTTTTTTGATGGCTGTTTTCCGTCGGTAAAGTATTCAAATTTCCTGTCTTTTCTGCGTACGTACAGTGCGCACAAATCTATCTCTTTCTGAGAAGATTACTTTCAATTTTGTCTTAATTTCGAAGCTGATCTTTATAGGCTTATGTGAGAACGTTATCAAACAAATTTTAGGATTTGAGTCTATGAAACTTCTATTACGTTATATATTAAATACAAAGGGCAGCTTACAATACGTGTCAGTGGTGAGTCGATCGATAGTATCTTGCTTGAGCTTGCTGTTCTTCTTGCCCATTTTTGCAGCTTCCTCTCTTGTAGTTATCGCCTCTTCGCACGTCTTTTTTTGCCGGTAAGTTAATTATTCCGAGTCCAGCTACACCCTGCGTGCATCTCACCGTTCGTCAAACTCGGAGACGATCTCGAGGCGCAGACTCTGAAAAATGTTTCGCAGAGCTTAAGTACGATTGCTCTTTCCCAATACACTCTCTACACCCTACCCCCTCACTATTGCATGACAATTTGTTTAGTTCCGGTATTTATTAAAACACATCGCGCAATGAGAAGCATAACTAGAGTTTTAACTTTATGCATGAAATATCGAAATTTTTTTTATTCTTCGTACATTTTATGTTATGCAATTTTTTGCAAGATATATATTTAATTTCAGTTTTAGCTTATAACTAATTAAAAGTAGGAAATACCAATGACCCGTAAGAATATTGATTCGTAAAATTACAATTCATGAAATGGGTTACATTTTTTCTAAATTAATTTCTATACCTTCATCATTTGTGATAGATGGTATTAGATTCATGTGAATTTGGACCTTTTGAGATCCCTGAGTCAAAAAAATGTTTTTTACGAAAATATCTATCTGTCTATAGCCTGACAGCATGATAACTTTCGAAGGCATTTTCTAATCAGAATTTCCTTCAGCAAATTCTTTTGTTGTGGAAAGGTAGGTCAAGTTCGTTAGACGGTAAGGAGGCTTGTATTAAAAAGTATTGAGAATTTTTAATCCTTAAGAGTGAAGTTTCTGCCCTTCGTTTAAAAACACATTGTTCGTTTATAACGCTTTTGAAGACGCTCTAAAATCATGGAGATTATCAAATCTAATAGAATTGTGTACATCATTATTATTCGAAAACAGTAAATTAAAGGTAACGAAATGTGCTAAATTAAAAGGGATTGAAATTTTTCTATTTCATGGTTTGCTTTATTGTGGTATCCAAAAGTATTTGGAAAAAGATTTTCGCCAATGGGAATAACTTCTACTGCTACGAGGATTCAAAACGCGAAGAATTTTTACTATATCTACGATGCGGAGACAGCAGCAATGTTTTTCAATGAAACTTTGGGGCAGTGTTTTTGACTCCCAAAAGAAAATTTTCATCCTGCTTTAATCGACAGATACTTAGAATTAGTACCAAATTTGTAATTACATAGTTTTAGCGAAAGCATATTCAAAAATTTTCTTTGACAAGTTTGCGATGGGTAAAAATGAAATTTTTCAATGACGTTGGCGTAAAATGGGTGAATTTTAGGAAGATGAGTGTTAAATTTTTGAAATACCAGAGAGTTTTCATTCATGAATCACTATCGGGACGCGACGTATACGCTGCAGTGTCAAGAAAACGCGCGACTCAGTGACGTCATAGCGTTGCGGCGCTGGGCGTTGGACTGACTGACTTCGGGCAAGATCCGGGAAGCTGCGCAAGCGTTTCCTCGTTGAGCCCCACTCTCAAAAATAAAAAAGTTCGTACTTGACCAGCTTGATTCGTGCGATTCCGAAATCCTATGAATGCCGTATTTTCTCGACTGACTATCCTTTACATATGCAAACAACATTTAAATTTTGAATTATGAAAGGAAGCCTTAACAGGCGGTACATCGTTAGGGCTCGGATTTGTTTTGAACTTTAAAGTCTATATGTTCGCTGTTACCGCATGATTAATAGAGGACTCAGCATAATCAAGCGAGTAACAAATGAAAAACAATTGAATTGCTTCAAATACATAATATTTTTATTATCGCTCGAAATTCACCAACTGTGTTATTCCATTTCGTTTCACTAACTGTCAGTTTGGCATGTTCTGCAATACGTTTTTCTGTGTGGATACATACCGGCCAACATAAGGACAAGGGCTTAGTCTCCTATTTCCTTTCCCTTTTCAATCTTACCGATACTAACTTTTATAGAACGCATTTATTGAGAATCCGCGTGCCGAGATCCGCACCCTCAAGGGGCAACACTCCACGCACCCTGTATCGACCCGCACCATCCAGACCGCAAATTATAATGTATTCTGTTACCGTTAACCTATTTTAAAAGTAATTGATTAATTATCGTTAAAAACAAAAATTATTCAAAAATTGATGAAAAACATTCAATTTTGTTCCTCCTGCATTTTTTAGTATAATTTATCTTAACTTTAGGCCACAATTTACTTTAAAAAGCATTAAAAATATTACCATATATAAAATAAAATATATTGTCAAGTGAAAGCTTTGTATTAAAGACATTAATTACTACTTTTTCATAACGTTTTATTTTACTATAAACAGACAAAACCTCTTTTAAAGTAATAAAAAATATTAAAATTAGTATTTTCATTTATGTAGAAAAAAATAAGATGAATTGTTCTATCACGTGTTGTTTTTCTATGTTTGTACATTTCTTTGACATTTTTAATTGGTCCAGCTGATTTAGGTTGGTAAAATATGCCGCTGCGTATTCATTTTATTTATTGGCGTACTCAAGAAAAACTAAGTGGGCGAGGGTCCTGGAGGCTGAGGCATAAGCTTTAGACCCACTCCATCTGCTTGCGGAATCGATTCCCGCCTCGCACGATGGAAGAGCCTTGGCGGCCCACATGGTGAAGACTGGCCTAGCAAGGGAGTGTTCATCTCCGGAGAACCGTGGTATCGGCACCTGCAGAGAAAAAGGTTCTCTAAGTACTTAAAGATATCGTATTTGAAAAAGTTAATGACCTGTAGTTCCTTGGGTTGGACAAGTCCTCTCTCTTCGACAGGTGCCCCTCAACGCTTTCTTCATCTCTCTGGCTGTGATTGATGGACATTCCTCCTCAGATGTTATGAGGTTGTCACAAAGCTCCTTGAGACGGATGATATTCTAAGTGTGTTTATTTGATGGGAGTCGAACCTCGTAAATCTCTCTCCAAAAAGTCTTAACCTCCAAGGGCTTGAGCGGATTTTAGACAGATACAAGGATATCGTTGAAGTAGCGTGATGGCTCAGAGAGGAACTGTTGATTCTCTCTGACGCACCCCTCTCTCTTTTTTATTCTTCTCCTTGCGTCAGATAGCGCGCACATTTTGTCAACAATGTGAAGCTTGGTTGTCAGCAGCTTTGACTTATTCAGTGTATGATTGAAGATCCTTAGTTCTTGAGAAGATTCGAACCCTTTCAGTATACGGCCTACCAAATGTTACGTAGTCAATCACATACAATTTCCGCAAGCATCTCTTGGACTTTTGATTCATCGTCGGTTTTACATTTCGATTTTAAACAGCCGAAGCTGTCGCCGCACCATAAGCCGAACAATTGATGGTCCAGAAGTCAGACTCCTTCGAGATATCCTCACGAAGGGTGGCATCCATTCCAGCCAGATCATGGGGCTTAGGAGGAACCTGGATGTTATTGATCGCCCTTGTCCTGAAATCGTCACAATCTCTCAGGGGAGACTGAGTCGGGACGCTCTTTGGAAAATCTTCAGCGACTGTTTATCAAGTATTATAACCGTATTCAGTAGAAACCCTTGGTACAGGGACTTTTTATCCGCAACCTGAGGATGCGTCCGATAGAAGTACGATACCAGTATAGCCTCTGAGCCAAGAGTTTACATGGAGCGGCTGCATGATCTGTGGTGCGAGAAACACTCAGATCCTCTTTGACACAAAAAAAATCTGCGTCTCAATTTTGAGTCAATATTTGACTCAACATGAGCCTAGATTTTTTTTTTGTGCAGTTTTTCTCTGACCTTTCTCGACTTTTCTTAGACCCTCAGTTACTGTTGACCATCCGCTTAAAGCAGATAAGTCGAGGCAGTATAAAGAGTAGTCTACCAAGTCCAGCATCTACTGAATGAAGAGGCAGCGATCATTACTAGCTTCAAAAAGCTGTGCAGTGACCTCATAACATCTGAGGAAGAATTCCAACCAAAAGCTTCTGGTCTAATTCACGAGCATCTGACCCGCATTTTTACCTCACATCTAAAGTAGGACGAGCCTATTCCGTAGTAGTTGGTGGAAATACGTGCAGCACTCCTCCCGGCGAAGGGCAACTTATTGTCCCACCCTAAGAATGACAGGCCAATAACATGTTTGCACACGCTACATAAGATCTTTACATATCTTTATATATTTATAGATCCTATAAATGATAGGATTAGTCGGACAATCGGACTTGTGAGAGATATACGGACAAAGTGGCTCGAAGAAAGGTGTAGCAGGATGCCGGGAGAATCGCGCTAATCGACAGATGTGTCTACAATGATGCAGCATTCTACAAGCGTCACCTGTCGATGGCCTAGATTGACTACCGAAAAGCTTTCAATTGAGCCTCCCATATTTTTATTATCTGTTTGTTCGTTATCTTGAAGGTGCATTCGGATATAATGGGTTGCTATGGAGGCCCCTCTGTAAAACCAGATTTACTATCGCGGAAAAGCATCTTTCACGGCAACACTATGAATCCTCTCCTCTTTTGCCTTAAACTATTGCCGCTATCTCTTGCAAATAGCAAGGGTATTTCTGCGGCAAATCTGAATATCGGAACCCACTTATATCAAGATCACTGATGTATTTTATATGGATGATCTTAAGATATATGGTGAAAATGCAGACGAACTGAAACTAGCTCTAAAGATTGTCGAGGAGTACACGCAGGTGATTGGAATAGAGTTTGCGTTAGCAAAATGTGCTAATGTTCATTTGAAGCGAGGACAACTTAATGGCATCCCTGAAGACCCTGAGCTCGTCGACAGAAACGATATACGACACCTTGGCGCCGGAGAGACCTACCCATACCTTGAGAACGGGCGTGCCAGAGAGCCGCTCTCAGGACGTAACATATATAAAGTATGCTCTCCGATGCAGATGCAGGGATTGTATATCACAATTCTATTCATTCAAGTTATTCGACGTGTTTTAGTAATATATTTTGTTGATATTTTATTTTTAAAAATTAATCGCCCGCTAAAAGTTTTTATTGATGGTCAAATTATAAATATGTCATCATTCCCGGGTGGCTACTAACAAAAAAAATCTTGATCATTCACCGGTTCAAGCATTCAAACCAGAAAAACGTTTCATTCAAGTATTCGAAACTAAACTACACATTGAATCATTCAAAACCAAACTTTTCTGAATTCTAAGCTTCTGAAATTAAAAATTGAATATTAAGGCCATGTAATACTTATCCAATCTATAATTTACCGACATTTTTTTACCCAGCGACTTACGTTTACACGAATGTATATTTTTAGAAATTCAAGACCATACAAACGTTCCTTAGTGTCTTTCTATTACTTTCCAAAATTTTAACTTGATACCCAACCCTGGTTAAATATGATGGTCGGGAGGTGACCAAGCACTAGTAGGATACTTTTTTTGTATAAATTACACATTTTCAAGAGACATGACATGATCAGAGACCTACTGACGGATGCTAGATGAATTATCATTTGCAAAGTATAATTTCAAAAATTTATTAGGTCACTAAACAGAAATTAGCTCATTTAAATTATCCAAAGAAACAACATTTAATTCTTTACAGTGTTTCAACTTATTTAAATAAAACTATTACCACTTCTGCAAAGTTTAACAGCAGAATTGTTAAACTGTTTATTATTTTCTCGAATTTCAGACAGTTTTGATATTTTTCACTTTCTAATTTACCACCGTGTCTGGCGACATCTGGTTTCCGCGTGTGAAAACAATGATTAAAACTTTTCTCCAATCTCCAGGCGAGAATTTAGTATCTTGATTTGACTTTTAAAGCTCACCGTATTCTTTACGATGTGCCTTTAAAGTCAAACCAAGTTACCAATTTCTCGCCTGGACCAAATTTTTAAAATGTTCTGTGGCCGGATTACCCGACCTGGAGCCGGCCGATCCCGGCTGGATCCCTGATTCGAATTTTACACGGATAAATTAATAATTAAAAGCTTCTATTCAATTTAAAATCTTATTCATATATTGTTTTTTCTAAAGTATTATTTTTTTAACCCATTTAATTTTGAATTTTTCAATTAAAAATAACCATTTTTAAATATTTAGCAATATTTGACTGTTAATTTAAAATGAGAATTTTCATTGTGTAAATTTCTTAATACACTTGATTTGAATTTAAAAATGCGTCAATAAGAAACTTTGTGAGCCTTTTTCTCATCTGCCAGAATCTTTGATACAAATTATAGAAACTGTTTTTTGCCTATCATTAAAATTAAAAAACTAAAACTTCAAAAAAACAAAAACTATAGTTTATAAACATTTCGAAAATAGTGCATTAAATTAAAACCTCATCACTGCGTTATCAAGGAATGACACAATGCGTCCCCACAATTAATTACTAATTGAAAGTGTTCTAATTTAAACAAGTGTTATTCTACGGGTTTTAAAATGAGACACTATTTTTAAATAAGGATTGTAAGGTTGTCACAATAAATAGTTGGAATTACTTTGAATCTTCTATTATTTAAATATTTAGTTTCAACTAATTGGAAATTAAAACCACAAAATTTAAATCCTTCAGTATGACAATCGTTTAGCTTCTCTTCCATTGTTAAATATTGCTAGTTTTCAAATTTTAAGGCTTGAATTTAAAATTTTCTAATTATGAAAATTTTCATTTCATCTTATTCGATTTGGAACGTTTTCGAAACAAAATTATAATTATAAAAGCCTTCTAAGATAAATTATCTCACGCAACTATACCTAAATAAATGCAAAAATGTCCCAGTAATAACAAAATTTTTGAAGCTGGTCCAAATCTGCTCTAAAAATTAAAATAATTAAGGAGTTGGAGCACAATGCACATGGATCGTGGAGGAGAAAAATGAGCCCCCCTTAGTATATAATTTTATTGAATATACTTTTCTTCTTCACATATAATTAATATATATAATTTTTTGTTGCTTATATTTATAATTATATACATCACATCGATTACAATTATTTTTTCTTTTTTTCAAATCAAGATGATAGTTGACGCATATATTTGTGATCTGAACATATTTAAACTATAGGCAAAAACCCGCATTTTTCCCGTAGGGCGCTTATTCTGTGAGCTCAGATTAACACTCAGTGCACGCGATTTACGAAAAAATATTACAAGAAATGTGTTGAAAATTGTTACGTTTATTTATCTCTCTTGAAAAAATATTCTAGCATCTTCAGTATCAAAAATTAAAAAATAATTATTATAATTGCAGCTTTCACGTCCTGTGGGTATAAAATTCAAGATGTTCGATTAGAAAAAACGATCGTAGATTAAAATAATACTTTCAACTAAGTTTCCTACTTCCTTTTCTCAATTTTCTCTCATTCGCAAACTTGACTACGCACTAGCACGAGCATTATGACCAAGGGTGGCTGAGGTTGTTGTCGGGGGTGTTGTAGTAGTCGTTGGTCTTGGTATTGGAGAACGCTTCGCAGACACACCCCTGCCACCACCGCCCCCACCCCCACCACCTCCTCCTCCTCCATCTTTGCCCCATGGCCAGTGTAGCGTGCGGATCAAGGTGTTTCGAAAGTCCTCCGAAAAGAGGCAGTAAATGTAGAATGTTATTGAGTAATTTATCACCTCCAGCAGATTCGCCAGAGCTCTAAATATCTGAAAAATTCGATAAACCTCGTTCAGTCATGCTTTTTTAAAATATCCATATACGTATTGTATTATCCTACTTTGATGAGACGAGACGAATGAGTACGACTTTGATTTGCAAAAAAATTAAGAAGTACCTGATAAGGAAAGAGGCTGAGATTGCTTTCGCTCAGTGTCACGTTTAAAATCACCATGGGGCTGACACAAACCAGAAAGAGAATACTAGTGCTGCTCAAGAGAAGAATCAGCCTTCTCTCTTCTGCGAATGTCCTAGAATCTTCTTCGTTACTTACTGTCCTTGAGAGCGTCATCCTGCGACGTCGGTCACATGATTTTTTATAAACTATCATTATTCGGAGGTTGAATCCCGCTAAAAGAATTGTAGGGGCCACCTTAAATGCCACTTCCAATACTACCTTGTATACCTGGAGAAAAATAAGATAATACTAGAACTTTGCCTATAAAAGGAATCATGCAATCTAGAATCCCATCATATTGGTGGCGAACCACTTTTGACAACATCAATTGCATTGATGTTGTTTAATATCATACAATACCTGGTAAAATACGGAGTTTAAGAAGGAAACACTGTCCCTCTTCTGAAATATTAAAGGACCACCTGTCTCAAGGAGACATGTTGTAATTTCTCCGCGAAACACACTAGGAAGGTAAACCACAAATGTAGCAATTGGGATTAGAGCTACGGTTAGCTGAGGTGGTCCGCAAAGTGGTCTTGTATATTGTCCAGGATGACAGACACTCACATATCTTTCCACTGTCAGAGCTAAAAGCATCATCACTCCCACGCCTGAGAACGCAATGTCATTTGTCATTTGCCTCGATGCGTAAATTATTATTTAAAAAAGTTAATGTGTACCATACCTAAACAAGCGTTGCCTAAAAACAACTCTAAGTGAGCGTGATAAAACGCTTCAAACCAGTTACTCCAGCGACCTGTCTCCTTGTGAATCAAAACCCTCAGGGCGAAGGGGATGCAAAAAATTATTGCCAGTAGGGCGGCTGCTGAATATCCTGTGAACAAGTGAAAAATGTTTAAAATTGGATTTTTATCAGAACTTTTATAATTAATCGTTCTATTCATTATCCGTAGATGATATGCATCTCTATTCGTCATCTGCGGGATGGTAAATACATTGTAGATGGTAACAAATTATTTTTCAAAATTGGAAACAACTTTAAACTTGCAAAAGTTTTCTCTTTTTTGTTCAAAAGTTTCAAGTTTCTAGAGAATTGTTTAAAATCTACAATTTCACTATTTTTCAATATTTTCCACATTTACCGCCCCGATTGAGGCCACGGAAAGATTTCTGCAAGGGAATAGCAACAGGAATAATGCGCATATGCAAATATTTTAATTTTCCTCAATGATTTTGAGCGTGGTATCTCGGTGTTGCGATTTCTATGTGCATACAAGCTTTCAAGTTATTGCAGGTCAAGAGCGTTGTATACATTGTGACTGCTGGGACAAGTGAACAAATAGCCTAGTGGAAATGTTTAATTTATTTATTGAACCCGCGCACTCTACCTCTATCCTTTTTCACGTTCAAGCTGTTTTCTCGAATTTATAGGATCGCAGGATCAAATCATCCCTTTCATTTATATCCTGAACTCTTTTTTCTTATTCTAATCATCTTATAGGGTAAAACCGAACCAATTACCGAAGGGGAACCAATTTTCGAGGAAACAATTGATTTCTTTTCTCGTAAAACCACTGTAATATTTTATTTTTTGGCAGAATCATAAAAATTAAGTTTACAATGTACATGCCAAAAATGGTGAAAATAGAAAGAATTTTATCTTCGACCTTGGACAATGAGTTCCTTCTCCGTATAAAGAGTTGATGCCTCACCCGAGACATACATATGTACATATTATCAAAAATTATTATAATGCTTTTTAGAAAGCTGTTATTGAGAAATAAAGGAATTAAATAAATTGATCATTTTTTGCATGTCCTTTTTTACAGTTTAAATGTTAACAGCAGTAATAAATACTATAGTTATTAATATTCTTGAACTTATTAGTCGTTACAACTATAAGCAATGCTTACAGAGTAAAATTTCCAGAAAAGTGAAAATCATGACGGGAATGGGCTCATCCATCGTCAATTCGGAGGGTGGGATATTCAAATGTAGGAAAGTTTGCTGGGAAAGAGATTTCACCGCATAAATATTCGGATTTGTAGGTACCTTCCTAGGAAGCATGAACGAGAAGTTACATTTATGCATCAGAAGGATCATAAGGGAACGCGAATGTGGAAAGTCAAACAGAGAAAGACCCTGTGTCGAGGCGATTACAGTTTTCGATTGGTATTAGATTGGTTCAGCACCTTAATAGCTAATACAGTTAAATTCCCAGTATAGTTCCTACAAAAAAAGAAGCGAATATATGACACTTGTGCACTAGATTTCAAATGTTAAATAATAATACAAGTTTGATGCTGCTTACGCGATCAATTTCGGTTTTCGCAATTTCAATAATAACAAGAGGATTTGGTTGTAGCAGCTGTCATTAAATTCCAGAAACCGACGTCCTGGACCTAAATCCGGCGCAAATCCGAAATCAAATTATCGAGTAATTTCCCCCTAATGCACGAGGTTCACGATGGCCAACCGAGAACAGGAAGCAATGGGGGACATATTCAAAGTTCGACAAAACCACTTATTGTAAGTGTAAATCACTTCTTTTCGTAATTCTCTTTCCATAATAGAAAGTGCTCTCCACTTTGAGAAATTTATAATTTGTAAATGATGGTTACAAGTGAACACTTAAAAACGAAATGAGTTGTATGAAGAAAAAAGTGAAATTATCGCGCCAGAACGATAGCGGATATATATGGTAGGGAAGGCCGGGAGGAGGTCAAGATACTCAAGATAAAGGGTAGAACAAAGGAGAGTGTGGGCGTCGGTAGAAAACCATACATTTCTCAACTAAAGTTATTCCATGTTTAAGTAATCTTGAAAGAGAAAACTTTGATTGGTTTTTCTCCATTTCTTTTTCACACGATATTGATCATTATTGTCCGCCAAATGGGACCAGGTATTTCCTGTAGTTTTTTAGTCTCTGAATCCGAATTCAAAAGCGAATCTTTCTATCACGTCAGGTTTTTGAGAAAAGTCTAATAGGGCTCAAATTAAAAAAAAAATTTCCCGTGTAATGATTTTCCCTCAAGCAATTAATCATACTCAGCCATAAGACTATTTCGACTTTATTAATATTAAATGCATGAACGAAACATAAAAAAAAGATAAAAATTGAGCCTATAATCAAAATTATCATTCGTTGAAATAGTGTGACTCACCCCTCATGTAGATGTACGCAGTGCCCCTCATATTTCGCCTGGTGAGCACAATGAGATTCAGAATGTTGCCGATGATGCCCAAACAACATATGGACGGCAGAATGATGCCATAACTGATTCTTCTCAAAAGTGCCGTTCTCGGGTCCTCTAGCAGATCAAAATCATCCGGAATTTGACAAATATGTATTTCGACGTGATTGGTATACGAGATGTTGGTCATCTTTATTACCACAATTGACCAATTGCATATTATCCGCATTACAAGACACTTTTTGCTCAGACCACATCCACGATCGACATTTCCACTTTTCTTCTTTACCCTATATCGCGATTAAAATACAGTAAATTTCAAAATCGTTTCTTCTAAATATAATGTATTCGAAGATGCAATCTCTTTATAGAATCTGTATCTTCAAACAAAACAGATATAGGCATGAAAGAGCAATTAGTTTTTCCTCTCAATTTGTAACTTCTATATTTCCCATACATATTTAACAATGTGGTGCAGATAGTCTGGGGTAGAAGATATTTAAGCATCAATATGATATCAATTACAATCCCTTATAAGTATTTAACCTCATGTTGTTATTTTCGTTTAATAGTCTTTTTCACGCGAGTTTTTCAAAATAACTGATTAATCAATCACTGTCAAGAGCTGCCCGTATAACTGTTATCACATCGATCATAAAAACTCCTAATTCCACTATAGTTTTTCCCACTTATTTTTTAAATTAAATTGAAAAAGTTATTTAACAAAATATGTTAGTATTTCTTGTAATCCTAAATTAATTTTCACGTCTCCTACAAGATACAATAATAATTGCCTCTTCATGGCACATGCAAATTATCTATTTCCTTTTTTGTAACACATTTACGGAATGTTCGATTTTTAATACGACACTATTTTGAATTAAAAAATATCAAGATTGCATCATTTGAAATAAGCTTTATAATTTCAAATTCCGTAATCGATGCACGTTCAACCTACCATGCATTTGTCGGCGGCAGTGCAGCTTTAATAAATATATCCAGTTGTAAATTCCATCACGAATAACGATGTACATGCCTCCCCGATGTCTCGGCTGCGGTTGCTCACAGATGGACATTATTGGATTATTATATAATATATCATTCAATAATATAATTTATCTTCAATAATATATCATTCAATAATATATTTGTTCATCACATTTCCGTGACAGCTCTTTTAATCTGTAAACATATATTTTGAGTACAAAAATTTTATTTTCAGCTAACAAATCAATAAATTACCCGACCCAAGTATTTTTGGTCAGATTCCCTCGATTTAGGATAAAGGCCAAGGCAAGCTATACCCAAAACCGTTCTTATATCGGGAGTTGAGTGTATTTCATTGGTAATGGAGATTTAAGAAATTGAAATGTCTAATTAGCATTTTGTACGCAATACTGTTTGCAAGTAATCTTTTGCACCTTATAAAAGATTGTAACAAAATAATTGACATCCTGTTTCTGCAACGATTATATACCCAATTTTTTTTTTAGATTTGTCAGCTGATGAATTGATTGTTAATACGAATTTATTATTAAAAATGCAATAAATGTTCAAATATAAAAAGCAGTTTTCTTTAAAAAACAACTATCGCCTAGATTATTCACAAAGTTAATTTTTCCCAGAATTCTTTTGCAAAAACTGTTATTGTTCGAAACAAAATTGTTTTCCAAATTTAAAACTAGCAGTGTGTATTTATGTATGATTTTGAAAAACGAAAGAGTCCAAAATAAAATATAGATATACTATGCATAAGAAAATATGCAAAAAATTTCATATCACGGAAAACGCTTATTCCCATGCTGACAAGTTTTGATATTAGAAAGAAAATTGTCACCGCACCGGTGAAAACGGAATATTCTTCTGAAAACTGAGATCCTCCCTGCGGAGATGGAACCGCACGTTTGAATTTTCGTATACAAAATATTATTAAAGAAATGTTGAAATAAACTTATTTAGTTTTTAATTAACATTATTTAATATAACGAACTGATAAAAGTTGTTTAAACAATAAAAGACTATTATCAAATACCTATATTCACTAAATATTCATTTTTAATCAAAACCGTTCAAACAAATAAATTTATTTCAGTAAACAAATGATTCAAACTGTCAGATTTATCTATATTTCACTGAAATATTCATATAATTTATGTTGCAAGGAAAATTTTTTAAATAATTACATTGAAGTTACCTGTAAAAAATTTCAAAATATTGAATTTTTTTGTGAAACGGAAAAAATTTTTTAAAGATCTAATACACATGATGTTGAAATTTTTCAATCGCTTGTTTGTAGTAGTTATAAAAAGCTGGTGTTACAAAAATATTAGGAATGGTACATTTTGTAACATCGAATCGCAATTAAAAAGAAGAACAAGAATATACTTCTGAGCTGATGTATTGATGAATCGATACCAAAAAAGTTTGATTGCAAAGACCCTTCCACGTATGAGAAAATATAGTCCAAAGTTGAATAAATTTTTTCGATCAAACTTTTTCGCCTTGCAATCAAAACTTAACATCTCTGGAGTGAGTTAACAGTTTTTTTAAATTGGTTATTCCATTTTTTATCACAGTCTCAAGTACATTTTCTCATAACTAGAAGGTTCTTTGCAATAAAACTTTTTTGATATCGATGTGAATTTAATTAACTCATTAAAATCAAATAAACTGAAAATAGTAAAATAAAACAAAAATTATTCTTATTCTTAATATCTATTGAATGATTTGGCTGAGTGTATTTCTTGAAACTTCTGAATATGAAAAATATTAATTTTCATGCAAGTTAACGCTTCCTGGAGAGTGGACGATGTTGTGTATCTCGGATCGATTTTCTAGCTGAAAACTTGAAAAGCGTGGAGTCACCACCTTTATTCATCATTCGGACATTTAGAGGAAAAAGGGCAAAAGTACGAACTCAGCGTACTGGAAAAGGCGAACTGGAATTAGAGAAGAGGAATCTGTCCGCACACATGAAACGGCGCGGCGGAAAGAAAAACAAAAAAAAAGAAGATCAAGGAAGGATCAAGTGGTGGCTGCTGATAAAGTATTACGAGTTCGAGTCGTTCGAGCTCCCTACAGCCCTCCGTGTTTTTCTTGACGAGGGGCCAATCCAGGGACCGAAAGGATCGCTTTAAACACGAGGGTTGCAAAACTGTATTAGTGTGACAGGGTATAGAAGTACACATACATATACAGCAATACACAGCTATTTATTTATCTTCAAGAGGGCAGATAGAGACTATCTGTGGAAGATCAAAAAAGGTTTCTCTATACGATTAGATGAGGGAAAGTACAATAATAAAGGCTCCGATGGAACCAATAACAAGATAAAGACTATAATCAATTATGTATATAAGTTTCAGGAGAAAAAGAATTACTCGAAGATAAAAAAACGTTTCGCACATTGTAAAAACGAGTGCTTAAAATGTGTACACCTTTGTTTTAGACAGTGTGCTTTGTGCTAATTTGTCCGAAGAAAATGCATGAAGGCTTGCAAAAGGCTTCTGGATGGCTCGCGGGTAGTTAGCAATTAGAATTAATTAACTCACAGAAGCGCAGATTAAGCTAATAACGATCGTGCAATAAACTGGCTATACGGGTCATTCACCATACATCCTTCCGGTCAAACATAAGCTATACGATTATTGCCTTTGTAATTCAAACGGATCGCTTCAATAAGATGCCCCACTTATTATTTCCAAACATTATTTTACAATATAAAAACCAACAAAAATAAATCATCAACACAAATAGCACACCTCCCAAAAAAGCTTCCTCTTTTCTTGAGAATTGGTCCAAGCGGCCGGAAGAAAAAACCACGTCTGTCCTGTGCGTTTAGCCCTATACAAATAATTTTCTTATATTCTTCAAATTTTGTTTTCTATCATTTAAAAGAAACAATAAATAATTAAATTATTTTTCACTCCTTGATGGCACAACTATCAAGAATTTTTTTAATCCAAAATATTAAGTAATATTTCAGACTTCAAAAACAGCGAGCCGATGCAATTACTTCCTGGTCGCAATAAAGCTCTCGCTCATATTTCTCGCGATTCATTTCTCTTGCGAGAAGTCGCACCTAATGCGAAATGCAGCGGCTTAGCTCGGCAATAATGATCTTAGTTCCGAGCCAAGATGTGCTATCAAGAAATAATTTTATTACGTATTGTCTCGATTTTAGATGAGTTTAAAGCCAAAAATCACCATCAATCAAGCAAATGATTTACACTTTTTAGTGTAATTAAAAAACGGAACGTTTAATTTTTATGAAAATTGATAGAGATCTTCCATCCAATCTAGAATAAATTCTGACGTTTGGAAACGATTTTAGAAAACCTCAAAGATACCCCTATTTCCCAAATATGCCTGTTCCAGCTTTCCCCATAAAGAACCCTTTTCCAACTCCAAATTAGAACTTCCAGGTGCATATGGATCCCCTTTTCCAGCTCTTCCTTTTCTCAAAAAGAGCGTTTTAATTCGAAAGTCACCTTTTCCAGCTCTCACAAGGCCCAAATTCACTTCAAAGTGTCCTTTTCCAGCTCCAGAAATGCCTTTTCTTACCAAATTCGCCTTTCCCAGCTCTTCACAGGCCAAAGTGCGTGGGTGTCCCCGTTTCCAGCTCTCCCGTCTCATAGAAAAGTACACCTGCACCTTCCTAATACCCGTGTTCCCCATTTCAGAAGCCGCGTCATAAATACGAAATTTTTACATTTCAACATAATATAACAAAGTATAGGTCTAAACTTAGGACATGCCTGGTTTTTACTTCAGTTTTTTTCGGAGAGCGCGTGTTATGCGTGTCTAAGAAAGAACCAAAGTTATGACACTATAAAAATAGAATGTGATATTTTATCATGACGGTATGTCAATTAATCAACTGAAACACATTAGTACATCCCAAAGGTATTTTTTATCACAAAATTTGATAAAATCGCAAAGAAGCGGTTTTTGTAATCCTTATGTATTAATTTAATCAGTGTCGAGCCATATTCAAGAGAGGTAAAAAAAACATCAGGAAAAGAGGGAATTTCCGCATTTGAATTTATATCCAAAGCATGGAATTTCTAGTGACTTTATTTACTATTTTTCTCTAATTCTGAGAAGTCTTCTATTATCTTCCACGCACATTACAAGTTTTTAAATAAAAATATTCAAAGTATAAAATTTTTCTTTACGTTAGGAACAGGTTCCAAATTTAAAAAAATAATAATTACGCGCTTGTACTTTCTCTCAGAAATGATTAACGCAACAAAAAGGTGGTTACTGAAATCTTTGAAATGTGATGAAACTAGTGAAGTCTAAAATAGAAAAAATTTAAAATCATCCTTACATTTTTATCTGAAGTAAAATGCTGCAAATTGTTAATAACTACATTCCGACTGTAGTACATTGACAATTCCAAACATTTTCTTATAAGATTACTCATTTTTCTTACCCTGTGTTTCACCAATTTTAATTTTCTCGTACGTATTAGCTCCTGGTTTCAATCATTTTTTTAAACAGATTTCACTGCGATAATAATTTCATAAAATAAGTTTCTCTCTGCTACTGTCCAATCCCGATTAAACTTTATATTAACAAATTTCGACAGTATTTGTATGTGATTCGCATCAGCTGCAATAAGCTATTGGTCACCTGAATAAAATTATACTTTCAAGAGTTTATTTATAATGTTATTTTTCCATTTAAAAAACTTTTTAATTATATATACAGTATATATACTAGTTCCAGTTATATGAATTTTTTGTTAAGATTTTCATTCATAGTGAAACACACAAATCAAGAGAAGACACATCTAGAGAAACTTTTTTTTAAATTTTAATTCACATTACACCCAGAACAAATTTTCCGAAATGGTTTCAAGAACGCGACACGCCAGGTACTGAACGTTTTCTACCGGCAGAAAACGTGCGCATGATCCGGTTAGCCATAATACGGTAGATGTCATGCGTGAATTCAAAATAAAATAATAAGGGTTTACCCGGATTTAATGGAATGGTATAATTGATTAAAAATACCATATCAGAGTGTCTACCCGATAGAAGATATTAAATTCCTGGTCATTTCTTGGTTTTTTCCCCAGTCAATTTAAAAGAGCTCCCAAGAGTTGGAACATCAGATAATTTTTGGTTATACGAATTACAATTCTAATTTGGAAGAGAAAATTTTGGAAAAGAATTATAATTCTGACTTCGAACAGGATTTTTTTAAATTCCCTTCTCCTAAATTCAAATTCAAATTCTTTTCCAATATTCCCGTTCGATTTACCAAAAATTCCCTGTTCCAAGTAAATTAAAAATTCTTTACGGAGACTCACTGTCCTGAAGTAAATATTATAATTCTTAACGAAGTTTCCTATTCTAAAGTGAAAATAAAAATAAAATTATAATACTTTACGGAAATTCTCAGTTCTATCTCAGAATTGCATGTAATTATTTTAGAAAATTCCCTGTCCCTGTCCCAAACTCAAAATTATATTTCTTTGCTGAAATGTTGTGTCGCAACTTATAGAATTATCATTCTTTTAGAAAACTCACTTTTCCAAGTCAGAAATGTAAAACTTGTTCGGGAAATTCCCTATCCCAAGTGAGAATTATGATTTTTTCAAAAATTCTCTGTTCCAACTCAGAATTACAGTAATCAAGTATATGAAACCACTTTTAATATGTATATTAGTACATTCGAGAGCAAAATCTTAGTCACTCAAACACATTCCCGGTCATTTCCCGATGAACGAAATTCCCGCGTTTCCCGATTCAATTTATTTAAAAAATCGAAAATAGCTATAATTGCTGAAAAGTTGTCATGCGGTGAAAATTTTTCAATTTTAGCATTTCCTTAGACCTCAAAAAAATTTCTTCTCAGATGTTAAATTTGTTTCTTGACTCCTTTTAACAGCTGCATGTCTAAGAAGACATTTTTTTGGAGCCTAAGGAAATTATGGTTCCTCCAATGTAAACTAAAGGTATGTCATACAAAGTAATTCATTTTCTTAAAATTTTGATCAAAATTATTGTTCGCTTGAACGAAAGAGAATAACTTGAATTCTAGAACGAGGTATCACTTTATTAGTCGTTAACGTGTTAAACCAAAAGAGAACGAGGGTGAGGGGGAAATTACAGGACTAGTGAAAACCCGCATGTTTGTCTAAACCCGTTATGTTTGTTATTTCTCGTCCCTAGCATCACACACAGATTTCAAAAGCTTTTGTGTATTCGACGTCTCGCTATAATTTTGATTCCACAAACAAATTTCCGGGATTATAATCAATTAAAATGATTTTGAAAAAGGACATTTTTGCATTCAAATTGTTTTGGATTTGCTCACTGTAAACTATGATTTAAAAAAAATTGTTTTGAATTAAATTGTTAACGAATAAAATATTTTAAACAATTATACATATATCCATTTAAATTCTTTAAAGGAGAAAAGTCTTGAAATAAAATCTCTCAAGCGGAAAAGTCTGAAAATTTATGTTTCTCACTCCTTTACTTCCTTTACACATTTTCTCGTTAGTCAATAGATATTGGTTAAATGGAGTTAACGAGAATTCAGTCGAATTCCATGGGACATATCAAGAGACAGACAATACCCCTCAAGAGACAAAAGATAATATAAATTCCAAGATAAAACTCTGAAAGCACTATAACGGAAAACATACACGATTTCTGTTTCACCCCGTAGGCGAAATTATTACTTCCGAGGGGAATGTCCAGCCAAAATTCTTTTATCGTGTCCTTGACTCTGAAAATAAATCAAATTTCGTCAAAGAAAATATGTTGTTTTTTTACTTCCCAGACTCGAGTGCAGTTTGGTGACAATTTTGTAATAACTTCATTTGATATTAATTAAAGGATAGCAGAAAATAAGGGGTTAAGAGACATTTTTCCGAACACTTTTTTTCGGCACAAGAAACTCTTTAACAAATCAAATAAACCTATTAAAAATAATTTTTTGGAACTCACTTTTTTATAGTAACAATAAAAAACTGATTTAAAAAAAATAGGAATTTTCTATTTTATAAAATCAAATTTGCGATTAAAAACAAAAACAAGAATAGACTTCCGCGCTGACGTATTGCTGAATCGATACCAAAAAAGTCTGATGGCAATGAACCTTCGA
>CAKNWT010333331.1:12504-24179 GCA_932066315.1 Andricus coriarius
ACTTCTGCTCTGTTCCTAGAACTAAGCTTAAAATTTAGATTCCCTGATACCCAGTACTCGATGAGTTTCTTCATTATCCCCTGAGAGCAAAGGTGCATGAAATCCAGGATAAAAAATGCAACCATATTTATTAATGGCAGCACTCTTTAAGAAAGGTGATGAACCGTGATGATGACTGAGTTGTTTAAAATTTCGAAATGAAGAGTCTGTTCTCTCTTTTGCATCGATAGGAGGACATACAGTTGTGTGCTCTTCTTTTACACCAGTAACGGTGCATCTTTCACACGCAACTAGACCTCGTGTCCTAAATTATTTTTCAAGAAAGCTCGAGCTGGCGTGTCAGCAATCACATATTTGAGATGAACATCAAAGTATGTACCAGCTTATCGAGATATATTTCAGAATTCTTTGGCTGCGCGTTTCCGTGGAATGTTGCAATTTCAAAGGATTGGTACAAATCAGATTTCACGTCCACTTTGCCCAAAATAGGCCAAAATTGTTGGGATCCAGACTTCGTCAAAGGCATCCCATCAACGTGAATTTGCAACTCGATTAGCTTATCTTCATGCAACTTTTTGGTAACGCATTGTTTAAATGCGTTTGAAATGCCGAAATATACAAACTGCGCCACATTCTCTGCGCCATCTTCCATATCTTCTGTATCACACAAGGCATCGTTCGTTCCAAGAAAAGTTTTCGACAATTTGGGCAAGGGGTGCAAAAGTCAAGCTCTTAAAATTGCAAGTAATCCCAAATGTGTTTGCAACATTTTGTATTCATTTGCCCACTCTTGGATCTGGACTATTTCTTGCTCAAATTTATAATTACTTTCTGCTTCTGAACTGTCTGATGAATCACTAGAACTCTCATAGGCACTGCTTGAATGTTCGTCCACGACACCCTCCTGAATCGTGGCCAGTATATTCGGTGGTAATAAGGGGAGGCGCAAGTAAGTGCATTAACATACATCAATGATTATTTATAATGTTATCGTATTCTTCACTGAGATTGAAAAGAGATTACATTGTTCAATATTTTAGGAAACTATGAAGACGCCGTCAATCGATTCAGACTTTTAAACATTCAGGATTACGCATTTTCGCAAGATAGTAAAGAACCAAATGAAAAGTTGATAAAATTATGCAGCGGCATCAACAAACTAAACTCAAAATATGCTCGGAAATAAAAGATGCCTTGAAAGTTCCGGGACTGCCAGATTTTGAAGAAGAGTCTGACAAAAGTTTGGATGCAAAACAAAAGAAAGACTCTCTGAAAACTTTGAGGAAAAAAAATTGTATAAAAATTCTAAAGCTTCTGATTCTGGTAAGCCTAGTAAAAGAAAAATTATTTTCTTTAATTCTATATATATTAGATGTATCAGGACGAAGCTTTTTCAGCAAATATATAAAATTCCTTAAATGAAGACACTTGGAGCGAAAAGGAAGAATTCGAAATATCTACGTGCAAGAAGTAAACGAAAAATAACAAGTCGATAAAAAATCACAAGATAAAAGACCAACCGTTACTCAACCTATAAAATGTCGAAATCTTACATCTTTGCCGTCCTGCTCGCAATGAAATCCAGATTCTAGTTCCCGTAAGCTTTACATTTTATTGTAATTGCTTGGAGTAACGCTCCAAAATTTGCAACTCTTGTAATTCTGTATAGATTTATTATTAAATGAGATATATGTTGCATGTTTAGTTCTATGCAAATCACCTAAACGTTTGTTTTATACCTTACAACTATAGACGGACAAGATATTTTTCAAAACAAAAAAGATGAGACCACATTTTTGGTACCACACTCGAAGCAAAAATCACATAGTGATTCTATAAATTTATTCTATAAATAAGAATATATGAAACTATGAATTCAACTCATTGTCAGCTCAATATTTTTCCACACGTTGCAGACGTTGCAGGTCATCAGGGAAAAAATGGAAACGAAATTCCTTGAAGGGAAAATAAAATTAAAGAGGGAAAACAGAAAAAAGAAAATAGTTTATTTTCAGGCCTGTAGTAGCCTTTTCGTTTTTAGACTACATAAATCCCTTATATTTTTAGATCGAAAACTTCTGCTAGTGATCTATCATAACGTTCAAAGCCTTAAAGTCAACGTGAAAGAAATCCTCGAAAATCAAAATAAAGTCCAACAATTCAAAGAGGGAAATGAAGTCTTGCAAGGAGTTCGTAAAGATTTTGTAATCAAATACAATTGGCGTTTACCAATTAGTACTGAACAGGAGTTCATTGATTTTGATTCCAAATTGTTCCGAGATGAATTCGTTGACCAAATACTTTGATAGAAAATACGTGACCACCAAAACCATTGGCAATTTATTGAAAAAATATCTCATCAAAGATTTGACTATGAGGTGCACGGTTCTGAAGCAAATGCCTAGTAAGCTGTTATTGGAACGCACTGTTTTTTACGATCACATGTTAGATAAGTACTAAGTGATATTTAAATGAGCAGAATTTAATTACAATCGCGATCCAATTTCCAATAGATCTATAACGGACGCTGCTTTTGGAATCGCCTTGGGAAATGTTCTCTCAAACCCAGAGGATTGGGGAGGTGAAAGATCAAAAGGTCGAAGAAGAACAAGCCATCAGGAGAAACGGGAGTCGATTTATGACGAATCCGATGGAAATGAGTCCTTTAATGTTGATATAAATACTCTGTTTTTTAAATCTTCGTCAAAAAAAAAAAAATTAATCAATATCAGGGACCCTTGTTAGAAAATTAAATTTTAAGCAGGCGTGTAAATCCCAGTTAAGGAGCAAAAAGTAGACCCTATTCGCGTCCAACTTTTTTTTTTTGATTTAACAAGTCCCGGGTTTTCTCTGGCGATCAGGATACTGCATTTTCGGCATACTAAACAACTTGGATTTGACACCTTTCTCTGAAACAGATAAATCTTTGTCTATAGGTGATCCTCGCGTTGTTTTCTTGTCGGACTCCCAAATGCCAATCTATTAATTTGAGTTTCATATAAATAATATCTACAGTATCGCTCGCACCCCTCGATCGGAATGTTATGAACAGTGAATATTTTTACTATGCATAATTAAATAAATAAAGTAAATTTCTCAACTATTTGACGACACAATGTGTGAAACACCGAAATGCAAATGTATTTTAAATATGATGCAGCAATCATATGTCAGGAATTTTGCGATGAAAATAATTTTTGTTGACTTTGAAGTCCAAAGAATTATTTAAATATGATATATTCCACTTATTTGACAATAAAATTAATGTTCGTTATCTAAATTATATTGCAGGGATATCACCCTTTATAAGGCGATATGCATGCTAGACGATGATGAGGTGAACGTGGATGCCATCTACGTGGAACCACCTGATCCAACCGTACAGTCCAACGCCGATTGAGGGAAAGAGGACGGTGGTGGTCTTCTTGACAATCTTAGCAGTGGCAACTTCGGGCTCGTGCAAAAGTTGTAAGACGTCAGCAGGCTGACCCCCATGATATTTCTGTTTCCTTCTTTGAGTCTTCTAATGTTAGTGAACTAGAATCTAGCGATGATGAAAAGGACATGGTGCCAGCTAAGCGTAGCCATCGCAGCGCTGAACGCGGAAGAGCTTGTGGAAGGAGCAGGGACTGTAGTGCTTCGCGCGGTTAAAGAGCCAAGCACCTGGAAAAGGGAAGATCTGCCTACATCATCTGCGGTAGGTATTTCCCCAAAAGCCGATCGCACTGAATGTCGAAACTTGAAATCCGTTGAAGTGTCTGAGGAAATTATGGATGAAGAAATTGTTGAACTATTAATTATTGAAACTGACAGATATGCTAGGTTCTTGAACTGACAGTCTCCTAATGTCACAAAAGAGGAAATGGAAGTATTCATTGCTATATTGATTATTGATGCTCTCTGGTTAGAACAAAGTTCCTTTTATAAGATCTCACTGGGAAGACGGTAAGGATGTTTATAACCAGATGGTCGCAGATACTATGCGTAGCATTAGATTTCTGAAAATAGCGCGGTTCATTCACTGTGCCGATAACACCCACGTTGATCCGCAGGACAAATATTGGAGGTAGAACCCCTAGAAAACCTTGTCCAAGACCTTTTTAAGAAGTTTTGTATTCCCGAGCAAAAGCTTGATTATGATGAGTCAAAGCTAGCTTACTACGAGCGACATGTCGTTGATTATGAAGAGAGTTATGGGAAATGCGCAGCCCTCCTTGTGACCATGTTGGATAACATTCGTGACGATGTCAAGCTACTACCCTTTGACCTTTACTTTGACAATCTCTTTACTGGGATAAACTTTTTATATGTCCTGAAACAAAGAAACCATGGAGGTACGGGGACAATCAGGGATAATAGGTTGCCAAAAAACTGTGAGCTAATCCCCAAGAAGGAGCTAGAGAAGCAGGGAAGAGGCTCCTATAACTGCAAGAGGGACACGGTGACAGGTATCATGGTTGCCCAATGCATGAGCAAAACATCGTCACGATGACGTTAAGCTGTCATGGAATGAATCCTACATCCCAGATTACACGCTACTCTAAAAAGGAAAGGAAGAAAATACAAGTCAAACGCGCAAAGCTCGTAGGAGAATATAATAAATACATAAGTGGTGCAATGGTGCATAATGCCTGGATCTTAAAGAGAAATTCTGCGCTCATCATTTCTCAGTTAGAGTTCAGAAGAACTATTGCTCAGACTGACTAAACAAAGTACAATGGCCTTTCAAAATTTGACAGGAGACCATCTCAGTTCCATCCAGAGTCTAGACTGGAGATCCGTTTTGACCAGATTGGTCACTTTTTCATCTTTATTGGTAATGACAAGCGGCGACGCTGTCAGGTAGGACAAACTTAACTATTTTGTTAAAAATTCGTCTGTTTCTCTTTAAAGTCTAACTATGTGTTTGCAAATGCAACTGTTTTGTTAAAAATATTTTGTTTTTTAATTCGAAAATTCGACTGTTTGGTTGAAAATGCAACTATCTCTGGTTGAAGTTTAATTTTGTTTAGACGAAAATTCAAGCATTTTGGTTGAACATTCGTCTATTTGGACATAAAATTTGTTCTTTTGGATTAAAGATTCATCATTTTCTGGTTGAAAATTCAACTGTGTTCTAAAAAATTCATTTACATTGCATTTTTAAAATTTCATTCTGAAATTATTTTATTCCGTTTCTAAAAGGTTTTATGTTGGAAATGTTAAAAGATTAAAAAGATGGTTTTTAAATATTAATGGTTAGGGAAAAATTAGGGAATTATTAACATTATGTTTAAATAAAGTCTTGACAACAGCAATTATTTTTCAAAAATACGAATTTTCACCTAAAATGACGAATCTTCAAACAAAAACAACAAAATAGAAAAGGTAGTTTAACTTTAACCAAAAAAGATGAACTTGCAACGAAACAGGTATTAGTTGATATTTCAACCATAGATTTTTATTTGAAATAAAAATCAAATGACCTCAACTAAAAAAGACGAATTTTCAACGAAGCAGTTGTATTTTCAGCCAAAGCAGATTAATTTACAACCAAACAGTTGCATTTTTAACCAAAAAGAATAAATTTTCAATTAGAAAAGATCAAGTACCAATTAAAAGTATTAATTTTCAATCAAAAATATAATATTTACATTTTTCGTTAAAAAAAATTAATTCTCAATTCAAAAGAAAGGAATTTCAACAAAACATGTAGTTAGATTTTCAACCAAAGAAAATACCTTACAATAATTCTAAAAATACCTGAATTTTCAATCATATTCGTTTCATTTTGTGTTAACGAATCATTTGAATAGTTCCCATTCAAGATATCATAATCAGGTCGAACTTTCCAAAACATTATCAATGTCCATATCTTCAAAGACAACGCTTGCATTTTGAATAAAATTCCGTGCCATAATTTCTTTGTGCAAATCATATTTCAAAACAAATTGAATGGGTTCTGGCGATTCTTTTAATGTTGCAAAAATTTGAGAATCATTTAAAATTGAAAATTCACTATCCTTTACACCATGAGCTAAATAGGAAAAATAAATGTAATTGAACACATTCAAACGAATAATTAGTAAAACACAACAAAGAAAAACAGAAAATACGTGAAGTTCACTGACAGAACATTAGCGAAGCCCCCCTCCCAACCTTGTGAGATAATAAATTTACAGTGCGTTTTAATTTTCGGTAGTGCCCTCTAATACTTCCTAGAAAGCAGAAAGTGCATCCGGTACATGGTGTAATACCCCATTCTTGCGTAAAATCTCAAAGTCGTATTCCAGGAGCCCCAGATACCATCGAGTTAGGCATCCGTTAGGGTCATTTAAGTTATGCAACTACTTAAGGCTACTGTGAGCAGTTATTACCTTAAAATTCTACCCCTCTAGGAAACTCGCGGAACTTCTGAATTCCCCAAACTACCGCCAAGCACTCCCTGTCCGTAACTGTGTAATTCCGCCCAGATGCGGTGAGTTTTCTGCTTGCGTAGGCTATGACTCTCTCTTGTCCCTCTTGGTTCTGTGTCAGGCCTAGTTCCAATCCGGTGGCGCTCGCGTCCGTTTGGAGGTGAATAGGTGCTATTTTGACGTCTCCAAATGAGGGATAAGCTAGAACAAGTGCAGCAGATAAGGCTTTCTTCAACCAGTCGAATGCTTCATGTTGTTCCACGTTTTAATGCCACCTAACATTTTGGCGAAAAAGCCTTGTAAGAGGCTCTGCTGTCCTGGCGAATTCAGGAATAAACCTGCGGTACTAAGAAGTCAGGCCTATAAACCTTCATAGTTGCTTGCCTATCCTTGGGGGAGAGTAGGATACAATCGGCGAAATTTTTTCGGGATCTATTTTCAGCCCTTCCTCGTTTACTTAGAAGCGTCAGTATTTCATTTCCGAGCAGCAAAACTCACTTTTCTCGGAATTTATGGTGAGCCCGGCTTCTTCCACCGCATCAAGGACCTTGCCGGGCCACATAAGGTGTTCGCTGAAGGCTTCGGTAACCACAAAAATGTCGTCAAGATAACAGAACACGGTAAACCATCTATAAATCTCTGTAAAGTGTCGGGAGTTCCCGTTAAGCCAAAAGGCATTCTGACGTATTGAAAAAGGCCTCTGCCGGGTATAGTGAAAGAAGGGTATTCTTGACTGAGTTCCTCCAGCGAGATTTGGTTGAAAGCAGCACTGAGATCTATTTTCGAAGTGTACTTAGCGAAACGAAATTGGCTAAGGATCTCGACCATGTTGGGCAACGGATATATGCGTCCTTCTCCGACGTCGTATTCAACTCAAGCAAATCCAAACACATGCTATAATCACCGTTGGGTTTCCGTGCCATAATGACCGGGCGGACCAGTCGCATTGTGAGCTTTTCACGATGCTGTCTGATAGGATACTATCCAGCTAGGCGTACATTCTCTCTTTTATCTTTGGTGAGACGATGCGATAACGCTCTTTAATTAGTGAGTGACCCTGGACCCTGGATGTTTCGCCAGATGAGTGGTGCGGAGTTGGCCTCCATTCTTGCTTATTGAAGAGAGTCTCCTATCCAAAAAGCCTATTAGCTGCTCCGTTTCGTTATCCCGTAGGTCGAGAATTCCACAGCATCCGTTTTCATTCGCGAGCCACGTGATAAGTGGATAAGTGTTCTTTGTTTTCGCGGCAAAAACCAAATACCTTGCGAATACAAACCTAAAATTAACTCGGTGTCTAAATTGCCTGTCACTCCGACTTCGCAGTCCCTAGTAATATTCTCTGTCCTTAACGCTAAGGTTACCTTGCCTTTGAAGTGATATCGAGAACCATTAGCCATTATCATAATTGATCTGCAAGAACGATCTACCTCGATCCCCAATGAGTTTAAAACTCTTTTCGTAATGTGCTTGTAATGTCCTTCCCGCTGAATGTCCTAGTAGATCCGGGGTCAAATAACACGTCTACGGCTTTTTTTTTACACAAAAATACTTTATTGCCTCACTGGATAAAAATAATTTAATCTTAACTAATTCCTATAGATCTGATTAGCCTGTGTCTATTTTCTAAGTATTGCCTTCTGATTGTTTACACAAAAAACTGACAATATCATTTAAATTCCTTGGTGACTGTGAACACTTTTTCAGTTTTAAGTGAACGCGACGAAGTATTTTTCCTTGTTCTTTTAAGAATTTTTAACAGTGTACGCGATATCGGCAAATGGTTTATTACTTCAAGATCTCACAATATTCCTGTATTTACGATGATTTAGAAAAAAAACAAGATAACGGCTTCAGTATATAAACCGCCAAACTTAGCGATTATTTCACTCTTCATCTGCCACGATCTTCAGTAAAATCTTCTGGAAGCTGACTTCTATATTTTGGGATGAAAAGGACCATTACCCCAACTTTGCTGATATCCTCAGTACTTCTCTTTTACTCTGTTGGTGAGTAGAACATATCGGAAAATTTATTCATTAGTTCAAAATTTGTAATTAATTCTTGTGGTAGGCATTAGGGCAAGAAAGCGCGCGCAATATGATTTTTACCCTCACTTTTTGAAAATAAATAAAATCGAAATCTTTCTGCAAACCCTGCGTATCATCGATAAATTACTTATAAGGGCTATTTTTGAAATTTTGTCTGTAAATAATACAACTTATACCTAAATAAAATGAATATGAATTTAATATTTTTGTATAACATTGTTATTTTTCATAATCTTGAAAGTCTTCTAGTTAAAGTTTCCCAAGGTTGCAAATTGTAAAATACAAGTTTATTAGTATAATATACGAGTCTAAAGCAAGCACACGAAAACCTCACTACGTGTTATTTATCTGTACACAAACGTGCCACATTATTACTTTTATAAATAAAACTTCCATGTTACCGAAATTACGAAATTAGAAAAAATATCATTCCACCAAATACACTAAGTCGAAAAAAATTTGGCCAATTATATAATTATCTTACTTATTTAAGCAGTATTATCAATGTAATGAATGTTATGAAATCCTAAATTAAAACGAAGTACAATTACCAAAACGTTTAGAGTTAAAAATTGTGTGAAATCATATTTTTGTAAAATTTCTGCCAACCACCACCTTATACGGTAGAATCAATATTACAATTTGAGTTTTAAATTGTAGAAATAGCAAGCCGTACTAATTTAAACATTTACATTATGATAATATGAACCGCAGAAAATTAAACTATGAGCTGACGTCAATCGGCCGACACAAATGGATACCTTGGAATTTGTAAGATTCATGCAAATAAGAAACTAAAAGTTATATGAAAAAATAAATAGTACGAAATATTGTTTTATGAGTGAATACGGTTTTATCAACCTAGAGTGCCTTTAAGTGAGAGTCGTTTCAATTTATTCAATCTCTGTTTAACCTCCTTCTCTCGCCTGGAACACATCAGAGACAAACAGTTTCATATCTTAGTATTTATTCTTAACAAATAAATTATCTGGAAACAAACTGCAAAATTTTCCAAACGATCACCCTTAACTTTATCCGAGGAGAATTCTGATATTTATTAATCATCTTTAATCAATCGATTAAGTCGAATTGAATGTTTATATTCAAAATTTAAAGTTTTTTCGGGTTTCAATCGTGTGCAATCATCGTGAAAGCATTAAATCTATTATTAAAGAACTCTACGGGGAGAGTTTTCTTACTAAAACTAATACTTTTAGTAAGCTCAGGTCTTCTCAAGCTAAGTTACTAACATCTTTAGTTTTCTTAAAACGTTGTAGGGATATTAATATCGTCCGAAAAGTTTTACAGTTGAAAAACCATTTGGGAACATCTAAATCCAAATCAATTCTACATAAAACAAGTTTGCTTCTCTTGAAAGAAAGAATACAATATACCAAATTTGTCCTGCACACTACCTCCAAAAAACTATTAAAACTTCACCTTTTCCTATCAAACACTCTCAGATTTGACATTTGGTCTACATTGGACCGCATATCATTTGACCAATCCCAACGGATTAAAGATCTTTCTACTCAAAAACAAATAATAAAATTTAACATGTTACTTCCAGTAACGTACGAACCACTAACTAATACAGTAAAAAACATCTCTAACCATCCTCTCAGCAATGAAATGATTTCAGCCTTATCTAAAGGACATAATTTTGCAGTAGCTCCCTCCAAAATCCCGAACGAAGAAATCATCAGTAATTTGGAATCCACAATATATGCTCTTCCACCCGAAAAAGCGAATGACATACGTCGTAGGACGGCCAACATCTTACGCCAAGCCCAACTCCCTTCCTCAAACTTAACAAAACAAGAAACAACAGCAATTAAAGAACTTAACCAGAATAAAGACATCATAATATTACCCGCAGACAAAGGCAACACAACAGTAATAATGAACAAAGAAGACTATAACAGTAAAATCATGGACCTTCTAACAGACGATACATATGAAAAACTTAAAAAAGATCCTACAAAAACAATAGTCAGCAAAACAAAAACCCTTCTAAAAAACTCTAAACTTGACAGCCAAACAATATCTAAATTAATACCTACTAATCCTACCTCTCCAAGACTTTACGCACTCCCAAAAATCCACAAAAACAACATTCCACTCAGACCGATCGTCAGCGCAATAAACTCACCAACTTACAACCTAGCACGCTTTCTCGCCAAAGAACTGAATCACTTCACAGGAAACTCCATCACGCACGTCCAAAACTCTTTTGACTTTACCAGAAAGATACAACAGATCCACATTCAGCCCCAAGACATCTTAGTGAGCTTCGACGTAGAATCTCTTTTTACGAAAGTACCAATTTCTGATACAATCGATATTATTAAACCCTTTGAAAACTTTCCCTCTGATTTCATACCTTTGATAGAACACTGTCTCAATAATACCTACTTCTGTTTCAATAACCAATTCTACGAACAAACTTCAGGAGCAGCAATGGGATCTCCAATCTCACCAGTAATAGCCAACATCTTTATGGAAAATCTTGAAACAAAAATCTTTAACAAATCCAAGCTTAAACCGGAATTTTGGTGCCGTTACGTTGACGACACTTTTGTCATCTGGAGACATGGACTGGACGAACTACAGAAATTCTTCGATTTCATCAATAAATTACACCCTAATATCAAGTTCACCATGGAAATTGAACAAAACGGAAAATTACCTTTCTTGGACGTACTAGTTTACAAAAGATCTGATAACACATTAGGACACTAAGTTTACAGAAAACTCACCCATACAAACGGATACATACATGCCTCCTTCCACCACCACCCATCTCAAAAGCAATCGGTCATCAATTCTCTCGTATACAGAGCTGTCTCCATAACAGATAAAGATAACTTACAAAAGGAATTACAAAATGTTAAACAAATCCTAATACAAAACGATTACACAAACAAACAAATTCAGAAAGCAATAAGAAAATACACTCAAAAAAACAAGTCAACACAACCCACTAAAAAAAGAGAGAGAAATAAGACCATAATCCTACCCTACATTAAAGGCATCACAGAACAAATAGGAAGAATTCTCAACAAACCAACATCCAAACCATATTTAAACCACCTGCAAAAATAGGGCAACTTCTAAACAATCCTAAAGATAAAAAGGCACCTCTCAGTGATCCGGGAGTATATAAAATCTCTTGTTCTTGTGGCAAAGTCTACATTGGAAAAACCGGGAGGGCGGTGAGCCAACGTGTAAA
>CAKNWT010333334.1:2435-16848 GCA_932066315.1 Andricus coriarius
ATTTCCCAGTAATCGCGACTGTCCCAGTAATCGTAAAACTTGGTTAAAATTTTTAAATATCTATCTATTACGAATTTCAATGGTTTTCAATCTCTTTCTCTATCCTTCGTGACCGAAGACTCTTATATTTTTCTATCCCTTAGTCTATCTATCTATTACGAATTTCAATCTTATTCAATCCCTTTCTGCATCCTTCGTGACCGAGGACTCTTATCTTTTTTTATGTCTCAAAATTGGGGAGCCCAACAAAAAATTAAAAAATTCATTTAAAACATTAATTTGACGTTGACCACGTATCAGAAAGATAACGTGACGTCCATGCTTCTATACCTACATACTTAAAATTATCCATACCTCACAGTTCCGCACCCTGATTTCACTTCTTGGCAACGTTTACCCTCAGCCACCTAGCATCACCCTGCTGTAATTAAAATGATCTTTATGATCCAAAAAGATAGAGAAAATGTATCCCATTCTATCTCTTTGTCAATATGAATTCGCGTCTATCTTTTTCAATTCACTCTTTTCTATCTCGTCCTATACTTTATCTATCCACGTCAATCTTTTTATATCTTTTTGTCAATCTAAATTTACGTCTTTCTTTTCCAATCTCCTTTTCTCGATCTCATCCTAGCCTGCTTCTATCAACGTCAATCTTTTTCTATCTCTCAATTAATCTAAACTCCCTTCATCTTTTTCAATCTACTTTTCCCTATCTCTTCTTATCATCGATCTATCCGCGTAAATCTTTTTCTATCTTTTTGTCTATATAAATTCACGTCTTTCTTTTCCAATCTTCTTTTCTCTATCTCATCCTATCCTGCTTCTATCAACGTCAATCTTTTTCTATCTCTCAATTAATCTAAACTCCCTTCATCTTTTTCAATCTCCTTTTCCCTATCTCTTCTTATCCTCGATCTATCCACGTCAATCTATTTCTATCTTTTTGTCTATATAAATTCACGTCTTTCTTTTCCCACTCCTTTTCTCTATCTCACCCTATCCTGCTTCTATCAACGTCAATCCTTTTTTATCTCTCAATTAATCTAAGCTCATTTTATCTTTTTCAATCTCCTTTTCCCTATCTCTTCCTATCATCGATCTATCCGCGTAAATCTTTTTCTATCATTTTGTCTATATAAATTCACGTCTTTCTTTTCGAATCTTCTTTTCTCTATCTCATCCTATCCTTTTGCTATCAACGTCAATATTTTTCGATCTCTCAATCGATCTAAATTCCCGTTATCTCTTTCAATCTCCTTTTCTTTATCTCTTCTTATCCTTTGTCTATCGACGATATATTTGTCGATCACTCTATCAATATAAACTCCCGTTATCTATATCAATCTCCTTTTCTCTATCTCTTCTTATCCTATATGTATTCTCGTTAATATTTTTCTATCTCTGTGTCAATCTAAATTCCCTTCTATCTTGTTTAGTATCCTCTCCGCTGCCGCCTCGTATCCTACATCTATGAACGTCTATCTTTGTATCCCATTCTATCTCTTTGTCAAAATAAGTTCACGTCTATCTTTTTTGACCCCGTCTTTTCTATCTAATCCTATCCATTATCTATACACGTCAATCTTTTTTATCTCACTATCAATCTAGCTTCCCGTCTATCTTTTTCAATCTCTTTTTCATTACTTTATCCGCTTCTACGTTTATCAACGTCAATCTTTTTCTATCTATTTTTCAATATAAATTCACGTCTATGTTTTTGAAATACCCTCTTCTCTATCTCACCCAATCCTTTATCTGTCCATGTCAATATTATTCCATCTGTGAATTAATCCAAATTTTCATCTGTCCTTTTCAATCTCCTCTTCCCTATCTCATTGAATCATACATCTATCAACGGCAATCTTTTTCTATCCATTTTTCAATCTAAATTCACGTTTATCTTTTTCAATCCCCTCTTCTCTATCTCATCCTATCCTGCATCTATCTACGTCAATCTTTTTCTATATCTCTGTCAATCTAAAGTTGCGTCAATCTTTTTCAAACCCCTCTTATAATATTTTATCTTATCTTATCCTTTCTCTATACTCGTCAATATTTACTATCTCCCTGCCAATATAAATTCCCGTCTATCTTTTCTAGTCTCATCTTCACTATCTCATGTATATAATTTTCTATCTATTTTTCAATCTAAATTCACTTCTATCTTTATCTATCCTCTATTCTCTACCTCAGCTTACCCTGTATCTATTTAAGTCAAAGTTTTTCTATCTCTGTTAATCTAAATTCGTGTCTATCGTTTTTTAGTCTCCTCTTCTCTATCCCATCCTATATTGCATCTAGCAGCGTCTATCTTTTCCTATCTCGTCGTTTATCTAAACTTACGTCGATCATTTTCAATCCTCTCTTCTTTATCTCGCCCTGTCCTTTATCTATTTACGTCAACTTGAAGTTTTTGCTCGGCTGGAAGTGGAAAGATTGAGAAAGACAGAGATTGAGGGTTAGGAAAAGATATAATTATTGTATCTCTCCTTTTATCATTCAGTGTGTCACTTTGCATCCCTGAAACGCTATATTTTCCTATCCCTAACCTTAATAATTTTCTATCTCTTACTCCACCTTTCGTAATCAAGGACTCTTATCTTTTTCTATCCCTAAGTATATATATATATATATATATATATATTACGAATTTCAATCTTTACATCTCTTTCTCTATCTTCTGTAACCAAAGACCCTTATCCTTTTCTTTACTTCATTCTATCCCTTTAATATAAATTTTATTCTTTGTCTATCTCTTTTTCTATCCTCCGCAATTGAGTTGATAGAAGCAGGATAGGATGAGATCGAGAAAAGGAGATTCGAAAAGAAACACGTGAATATAGATTCACAAAAAGATAGAAAAAGATTGGCGCGGATAGATCAAGGATAAGAAGATATAGGGAAAAATAGATTGAAAAAGATGAAGGGAGTTTAGATTAATTGAGAGATAGAAAAAGATTGACGTTGATAGAAACAGGATAGGATGAGATCGAGAAAAGGAGATTCGAAAAGAAAGACGTGAATTTAGATTGACAAAAAGATAGAAAAAGATTGACGCGGATAGATCGAGTTATCAGAAGAGATAGGGAAAAGGAGATTGAAAAAGATGAAGGGACTATAGATTAATGGAGAGATAGAAAATGATTGACGCTGTTAGAAGCAGGATAGGATGAGATCGAGAAATGGAGATTGGAAAAGAAAGACGTGAATTTAGATTGACAAAACGATAGAAGAAGATTGGCGTGGATAGATAAAGTATAGGATGTGATAGAAAAGAGTGGATTGAAAAAGATAGACGCGAATTTAGATTGACAAAGAGATAGAATGGGATACATTTTCTGTATCTATTTCGATCATAAAGATTCAAAATGATTCAAAAGGGTAGGATCTCTATCTTTTTACTTCCAGCAGGGAAGTTATATTTTCGTGACAGGAAAGCAAGAAAGTCATACAAAAAATTTAGAATTTTCTAATTTTTAATTTACTATCCTTCTTAAATTATTCAGGTTATAATTTTGTATCAAAGTTATAAAATTTTTGATTGCTAATGAAAAGCAATGAATTCTTCTTTACATAAATGTACTTCGCATTCTTCACACATGAAAATTGTTTTTATGATTTCTCCATTCATTTTGCAGACTCGGCCTCTTTTATGATTTGTAGTTTTTTTATCAGGTGATCAAGGGAACTTTTAACAAAATTGCTTCAAAGTGGATAAAAAGTGACAGGTTTATGACACGAAACCCATGTGGAACATAACCTCAAGAAGGAAACTTCAAATTGAACAAATTACCTTTGAGTGGAAGAATTTTTCAAAATGGATTTAATTCAAATTTAATTTAAGGTGACGTTGTGTAACAAACCATTTTTTGTCTGCAAAATGAAAGGAGTAATCAAAAGAACAATTTTTATGTGTGAAGAATGCGATGTACCTTTTTGCAAAGGAGAATTCTCGCTTATCATAATCAATCAAAAATTTAAGTACTTTAATATAAAATTATAATCTAAATAATTTAAGAAGCATAGCAAATTAAAAATTACAGAATTCTAAATTTTTTGTATGATTTTCTTCCTTACCTGTCACGAAAATTCAGAATATGAAATAACCTTTTAGGCGCGAAAATTGCATGAAATCTTGCGAACAATCGTTTTAATACACGATGTCACCTTAAATTAAATGTAAGTTAAATTAATTTTTAACAATTCTTTCACTCAAAATTATTTTGTTTAATTTTACGTTTCCTTCTTGAGGTTATGCTCCACATGATGGTTTTCGTATCATAAACCTGTCATTTTTTATCCAATTTCGAGCACATTTCTTGAATATTCTTCAACTTTAGTGCTGATACTTCATTTTGAGTATTTTTAATAATAATTTATTTATTATTTCAAAAGTTTCTACCGAGGGGCACTTGTGCCCCTCGAAATAACTATACGATACAGCTCTGTCGCACTAACGCACATCACGTCACGTAAATGAGCACTACTATTGGTTCTTCCCTTTCTACATGCCTCATTTGACTATCTTTGACGATAACGATCAAATGACCAGGCAGAGGGTTGAAGTCACGACTACTGGGACGTTTACCATTATTCGAAATAAAAATTCATCTTGACTAATCTCTTCTCTGTTAAGATATAATTAACGTGTGTATTTATAATTAATAATAATATCAAAGACAAAAAGTAACACCACGATAAAAATGAAATTGAAATTACAAATTTCAATCTTCGATATAAATTCTCAAGAGGATCTTCTTGGTTTCATGATATCTTCACATCCGTATCCATTTTCGTCAAATTTCTTGGATTACCGTGGATTGAAATGGGATCACGATAGACTACAAGTGGATTTCCGCGGATTACCTGTGATTACAAGTGCAATACTGAGGATAACATTTAGATTAATTGGATCAGAGCGAATTACAAGTGTATAACCTAAGGTTACAAGTAGATTATTTAGGATTACATGTGGATTACCCAGGATTATTTGTGAACCAACATTGATCACAAGTCGATTTTCCGGATTGCGTCAGATTAGAAGTAAATTACGTAGGGTAACAAGTTTATTGTCTAGGTTTACATATGGTTATTGGTTACCTAGGATTAAAAGGATGACTCGCATTACCAGTTCGGATAACCTATCAGTCCAGCGGATTACCATCGATGTTTTGCCCCTCGCACCTTCACATCGAACAGGGTTTGAAGGTTTAACAAAAATATTCCGTGAATCAATTACTTTTCTTAATATGAATATAATACTATGTAATATTAAAGGGCTCCGCTTACAAACTTCTGGTCTCAGTTCGAATTTACAAACTGAACTTTTCAACTCGCGATCTAAGATCCCACGTTAGTCCGGTTCAATTTGGACATCATGAACTGTGGTTTATTCGGATTTACTTGTTCATTTTGAACCAGTATCAGATCAAATTTGACTGTACGAAATTTTGTAACATTTGCTCTGCGACAGGAACGAATGCCTATCATTCCAGTATTATTTTTCACGCAGGTAACGAATCCAGAATCAAAAGTTATCCAGGCTGCCAAGTTTTTGAAAAAAGCCGTTTGAGAAAATAATGTGACTTGATAGAATACTCCAAGCAAGCTCAAATCAAAGCTTGATCGCGTATCTCAAAAGCTATTATTCAAGAAACTGTGTCCCAAGAATTTGGCATGATGTAGGAAAGGTTTTTAACCCAGGCGCACGCCAACCCTTCTCCATTGCTTCACAAGGAATTCGTACGTCAATTCGGTTCAATTTGGACATTATTAACTTAGTGTCTCAGATCACGTTTGCGCGGTGCAGCAGCGCAACCGTCTGAGTAATATTATTATATACTCGTACTTACCCACAGAATAGAGGCAAACTGCCAAAGTCAGGACCAGACTGCTAATAATGATCTTCATTTCCACTGAGCAGAAGGACTCATTAAAGTAGAATATCGTTGACTGATGTGTTCCAGAAGATTTTTCATGGGAATATATATATATATATATATATATATATATACTAGTTGTTATCTTACACGTATTTTCTCGAGATATTTAACATGATTTATCACCATGTAACAAGCCGACAAAAATTAAACTTTATTAAAGCTGTAATTAAAAATTGTTCATAAATTATCCTTGATTCCCCTAAATCGACCTATGATAAGATGCGGTGAATTGCTTATATATTTGTGTTATAATAATATCTGAACAGCACGCAATTAAACGTATCAGCTAATGTTAATCCACTTACATAATTATATGGCGTATAGTAATTAAGATTCAGATAAATAAGAATCTTACTCGTTATTAAATTTCAAGAAAAGTTGTATTTTTCCATACAATTCTCCAACCATTAAGTGATTTCAATTTAAATTTGATCTTTATTTTGTAAACACAACAGAAAACCAATTTCATGGTCATAATTTGTATACATACTGCTAGCGTTCTTACATAATTATTTTGATCTAATCATTATTCAAGGTCTACAATTGATACAACATACTCTCTAGCATACTTCATAAAACTCGAAAATGAGCGATCAAATATGTCTGAACCATTAAATTACTTACCGTACATATTATTCAAATCCCGACATAGCTTATAGATCGGTAAATAATACATTACTGGATTTCTTCTTCCGAGTAAATAATACACTAACTCAGAATCTGTATACTGAGAATTTAATCGAATTTCGCTACACAAGATTTCTTTGAGTAGTTCTGGACAGTCAACCATACCCCTAAGTCACTTAAATACAAAATAAAATGACAATAAAATCTGTCTTTCTTGAATAGCGATCATATTGAATCGCACACACATACACATGTTTCTATATTTGCTACCTCTGACAGGTTAAAATCCACCCTCCCCATAAAGTAACATTTTTAAAATGCAGAGTACAAATGCATATTATAGTTTAGATCTAACGAGGGAATTGAATAGTGTGATAAGAGTGCTAGAGATTCTTAAGCTATTGTAGGATATAAACATAAGTAAAGTAATATTAAATAAGAATTAGCTTAAATAGTTATTATAAGTTATTTTTACCGGATCTGCTTTGCGCTCATTTTTGTCTGTTTAATTCGTGCATTTCGAACTCATTCTTTCAAATATGAGAAACATTGTAACATTATTCGAAAACTATAATTTAAACTTTGAAAGAAGTATTGGCATAAATTGAAACTGAAATTGTTTTTCAATTTGTATTTAAAGTCGATTCTCGTCGCGCCTGCGGCTTTGAAGATTACATTCTCATTGCGACACTCGCGCTTCGCGCTCGACAATTGGGCTATACAAATCGTTTTCTTTGAAAAATAAAACGATGTAAAAAAGTGGAACGGAATATAAGAAATAGGTATCAGACATTACAGTCTTTCCCCAGTCATTCTTTTCGGATAAAAATTCAACTGTTTTGCTAAAAATTCACCTTTTTGACTTAAAATTTCAAAATGATTGACATTTTTTTTCTTTCTTGAATAACCAATTTTATTGGGTTCAAAATGCAACTATGTTGATGTATATTCGTCTTTATGATTTGAAATTTTATTTTTTTGTTGAAATTTCATCTTTCTTATTTAAAAATGCAACTGTCTGGTGAAAAATTAATCTGTCTCGGTTGAAAATGAACCCTTTCGTTGAAAACTCACATTTTGTGGTTGAAAATTCAACTATTTCGACACGAAAATTCAACAGTTTGACAGAAAATTAAACTGTTTGCTCGAAAGTTGAACACGTTTGTTAAATTTCATTTTTTGAGTTGAAGATTCATAATTTTAGTTAAAACTTTATTTCTGCAGTCGAATTCTTTATTAATTTTTTCCAATGATAATTAATTTCTCTGACTGAAACTTATACAATTTGGTTGAAAATTCACCTATTTCATAGAAATTCGATTCCAGTCTTGATAAAAAATTCACCTTTTTTGGTTTAAAAATTCTACTGTTTGGTTAAAAATTAAGTTGTTCTAGTTAAGGACTCAATTATTTTGTTGAAAATTCTTCTTTTTTGGTTAATTTTGACTGTTTTTGATTTTGAATTAAAATCTTCTTTGGTTGAAATAGCAACGATTACATTTTTTGTTGAACATACTACTAATACTAAAATTGGATCAAAATTATATGCTTTAGACTAACTCTTCGGGTTAGCGCAATATCGTACCTGTTCAGCAATTAATTTTTGTTATCCAAATTTAAGTTCGCAGCACTAGCAGTATATAAAAAACAGAATGCATCAATACTGCTTCCCTCAAATATCCTTCTATCTCCATTTATTAATATATGTAGTGCATAGCCGTACACTCTGTATTCAGAAATTTTTGTTAGATTATTTAATTCGTGACAGTTGATGTAATTCCGAAGGAGGAATATCTGATTGAGCTTACTAAAACATCTGGATAAGTTCACCAGAATTATGTTATGTCACCAGGTTATGTTGAACAGCATGTTGTATTCCTGTAAGTTATACCAGAAAACTGTCTAGCAAAAACTTTTTGTTGTCTTGCCAGAAATTCTCGTTACATTGTCCATACAAAAAAAATCAAAATAACCAAAAAATGGCCAACCAGAAACTTTTAATACACTTTTAACCAGAATTAATAGTAAGGGCATATTTAGCAATCTATTCTAGTTGAAGTAACATGAATGTTCTAAACTTATCTGCCAACTTTATAAAAGAAAGACTTGCCTAGAATTGAGTGTTGTAGCTTGATGTTTTATTCACATAAACTAACATTTCTTTTAATCCATGCAATTTTATAATGAAGCCAATTATTCCTTGATGTCTTTCTTTGGTTAGGATATCGGCAACACCCCTGGTCATCCTACATTATTGTGTAAAATTAGCACTTTTTGTAGGACTTTCAAAACATCTCTTTCATTTATGAGCATCCACGAAATGGAAATATTTCAAATGTAAAGAATGCTGTAAAGGAAAATAATTCTGTATTTGTTAGCTTTATTACAATTTATTACTACATATAGCTATGATATTTATGTATTGATAACACTACTAATTTCTTATAAATAATAAAACTCAGTAATATTTATGCATTGATTTATGCAGAATTGATTTGACTTTAATTGAATTAAACTGACAGGACTTAATTCCATCTGTTGTACGGATGAGCGGGTGTATCGGTCATAAGACCATTCATATTAGCTTTTAGAGCTATGTCAGGGGAAAGTGGTAGGATCTTGTTATAATCATTCCTGTTTATCTTAACCATCTGATCTGGAAACTCAATTCTGAATAGTGGACGAAGATGATTTTCAGCAATTCTTCCAATGATATAGCGACCCCTTATTTTTACCAGCATAGGTTCTGTCACCTGTTTAAATAATCCACTGGTTTGGCTTTTATAATATATATGCGGAGGCAGTTGCGCAATATCATAATAATCATATCGCATGCTTCTCCTCCTTTAGAGCTGTTCCGTGGTCAGACGATCTCCATGGTGTTCGTCTTCGCTCTCCGAATCTGATTCTGTAAGACGAAATAGAAACTGATTTAAGCACTTCAAGAATTAATATACAGGTACGTATAATTTAGTACTACTATTTCGGTTATTAAATATTAACAGTATTCTCGGGTCATAACTTCCTAAAGTAAATTCCATCCGGGGAAATCTATTCTCACGAAACCTGGATGTGATTTCCTAGGAAGTCATCTACCGGGAAGACCTGTCCAATGTTGCCTCTAAGCATCTTCTAGGTTTTTGAGAGTCCAGTGGTAAGTAAAGGCATGACAAAGTTTGCTGACTGCGGGAAGGGATTTATTTGGAAGACTTGTCCTGGGAAGACCTGTCCAGTAGGGCCTCGAAGTATCTGATGTTTTTTTGGAAGTGCAAAGTGATTTACCGGGAAGATTTCTCCTCGGAAGGAATGTCCCAGAAAGGCCTGTCAAATGGTGCCTCCACGCATCTTATGCTTGTGTGGATGTGGGAAGTGATTTCCTGGGAAGACTTGCCCCGGCGAGTCCTGTTCAATGCTACCTCCTACAAGCTCAAGCAGTTCCCCGAAACATCTAATTTTTTTGGACACAGGAAGTGATTTCGCGGGAAGTCTTATCCAATATTGCCGGAGCTGGAGGATACGAAAGCATAGATAAGGAAAGAGATGGCCAATAGTGACTTTATCCGAATCGTTATGGGCAGGGATCCCCATGGAAGCCTTGTCCTTTGGGAAGAGACCTCCCAGTTCGCCTTTAAAATATAAACATTATCTTCCGTTCGTGTCGAAAGATTTCTCTTATGATTCTCTTTAGTCTTAAACGTTCTCCTTTGATTCTCTTAGGTCCTAGTTGGTTCGCTTTTAATTCTCTTTAATTCTCTTCGTACTTTATAGTTTTATTTTGATTCTCTTTAGTCTCTCTGCAATTTTTTTGTATTTTTTCTTTGTTTTTCTAATTAATCTCTAATGTGTGTATTATGATGATTATACTACGTAATTTAATTATTAATTGTTAACTATTTTTAATATGTAATAATGTCTAGAATATAAATTATCTACTTTTAAACACATTTATTCAAAAATGTTAACTATTAGCTCACTAATTTTATGCAAATTATAATCATATTTAAATGTGACAGGATATTCATTGAACTGTGTTGCAGATATTGATGTAAGAATATTTTTATTCAAGTTCTTTTTTATTGTTGGGTAATTCGACCTACACTGTTATTCAAGCTCTTTTCGATTGATGGGAAATCCGATGTACACTGAATTACCTACATTCATGTAAACACAAACAGAAATTAGAGTTTCAATTGGAATAGCGACTACATTTTGCATGATTTCAGATTGTTGTAAGAATGATAAAGTATTATGCTGGAAGTAATTACCTTGAGCTTGAAATGCATTACAATAAATAAGTTCGTTTTGTAAAATTGCAAAATATAAATTTTCACATTCGCAGTTCTGAATCTCGCAACCACAAGTGTGAACTTTTACAAAACAGTGTATGATGCCGAACTTACATTCATTATTATAAAGGTATTGCACTACCATTCTTTAATAATCGTAAAAACGTCCATACTATGAAATTTCTCCGAATTCGAACATTTTTTAGTGCCCTTTGAATTAATCCAGGTATTTGAATAGTAAGCTCATAAACTTCGACACTATAACAGTGCTCCAAAATGCGCTCATTGATTTTGACTTGATGCTTTTTCTTCTGACAAAAACTTTTTAATTCGCCGTTGGGCAGTGTTTCCAATAGCTTTATCATTGTGATAAATTGATTTTGAGAATTTCCTATTTGAGTGTCGATATTATTAGTACCATGAACAAGTCTCAATAGTTTGCCGTTCAAATCTTCGTACACCGAAAAAAAAGTATTCTTAATTTAAGAGGGAAATATTCTTAGTCTTCCCACTTAAGAAATATTCTTAGATTTTAAGAATATCTCCCACTTACATCTTGAAAGCAGTTGGTATTCTTAATGTAAGAATGTATTCTTGAAATTATAAAAGCTTCCCTCCTCAAAGGGCCTTCAGGTATATATGAGTCATACCTGAGTCCTGAACTTGAAGATGCCTCATTACTCAAAGTAGTGGAAAATTTGGCCACAGTCAGTACCCGGTTTTCCGACGCAAAGCTACACTTAAAATCCGGCATCTCTGGTTACATGACGCTAGTGATATGAGCAATAGAAGTTCAGTTTTTGTGTTTTATTATTTGTGCTTCGTTGTGCTGAATAGTGCTACCAGAAAATATGGATGAAGTGCGAGAGTGGCTCAAGATTCACAATTTAGAAGAGCTGGAGGATCGCTTTCAGAGTGAGTACAAAATTATTTATTTTTTCTTACGAGAGGTTTGATGTCAGAAAGATTTCTTGAAAGTTAGTAAAATAGTAGTGCCTATGTTTCGGAGTGACAGGTAAAATAAGGAAGCGATTTCAATGCAAAAAATTGTTATCAATTCTGACTTCAATTGAAGGAATATTTTTTTTTCATTTTTACATCTAATATATGTAATTTTACCCTATTCCCCAAAGCACACGTTTTATTATTATTTATATCAAGTCTTGTTTTCAGTAATTGGTAAATTATAGGTAAAAATAAAATTTTAAGTTAAAGAGGAATCTTCAAACAATAAAAAAATTTGTATTTTTAGTTTATTTCAAAATTCATGGTTTTTGTTGTTACCGCGTATAAATATTTTGGTTAGATTGCAGAATAGGGGCGTCACCCCTATTTTTACTGAAATTTTTTTTTTCGGCAACAAACTATTAGAATCTTTAACTGAACGATAAATGAAGCCATTTGACAAGGCAAAAGTTTAAAAATATTGTTATTTTTGTTACTACGATGTCTCAAATATGGGTCTATCACGATATAGGAATGATCATATTATGATCGAGATTATTAACATTATTTTTGTTACCAGTCAAAGGGGTACCTTCCCGCCCCCACGAGACGTTGGAAAGGGGTAGGGATTTGACCAACATTATTTTTGTGACTGGCCAAAGGGGTTTTAATTAATTATTTACAGTATTTCTGGTCGAACAGATGTTTAAAAGCACCTAAACGGTGTTTACCGTTTAATTAAAGATTCTAATAGTTTTTTTTGCCGAAAAAAAATGTTCCTGCCAAAACATAGGTGACGCCCCTATTCTGCAATTGCACCAATATTTTAAATTTATTCATTATGGAGAATATTCTCTTCATATGGTAGATAGAGTTCTGAGTCGGTTATATTACTTCGAGAATGGTAACGAGAATGAGAATATTACCGAGAATATAACCGAGAAATAAATTCTCTGAGAATTTATGAGAATTTAAGAATTTATTCTATTAAATGAAAAAATTTAATTTATGCGTTAACCTAGAACAACTTTTTAATATCAAAATGAATAAAAACATATTTTAAGTATAAACTAAGCACCCAGTAAAGTACATATGAATGCTAAGATAGAATTTATGAGAACGAGCCGAAGTCATCATAACCTCAAATTTCAACTCAATTTTTGATAAATTGGCGGTAAATTCAAATTTAGACATTTTGCAACACAAAATTTTAATATTTTAATAGTCAAACTTCTTCTATGTATTTTTCTTTATTTATTAATATATTTATATAAGTAAATAACTTATATGTAACTATGTAAATAAAGTAAACAATAAGAATATTGTTAAAAATCATAAATTCCTAAATTCTCCTAAATTGTGTCATATTCTCCGTAATATAACCCGAACTTAAATTCTCGAGAATTTAAGAACTCTAATTGTAGAAGATATTCTGTGCATATCATTCCTGAATAAAAAATTTTTGGGGGCCATTTCAGACCATTTATTATAATAAAATTACAAATTTTCATACTCTAATCCCGATGATAACTTCAAATGCTGACAGAATCAGATAGATCGAGCGTATGTGAGGCTGTGGGTAACGTCATTTTGAGACATAATTATATGTAAGTAAAATTTTTACATTTTTATGAAAAAGAGCGTCAGTGTATTTTTTTATTTCACATCGATTCATTTTTACATGTTTAGACCTGGGCAAACTGAGTACGCGACAGCTGCAAAAAAAATTTGTGAACTTTTTCCATGCGAGAGTGAGGTAACGTAAATCCTGATTATTTATTATTGTACTTCTGATGTTACGTAATTTTCTTACCCACCACTGTTTTTACCATAGGATATTTACTACAGTCCTCCTGATGCGGCGCATAGGAATGCTTTCGGAAAACTGCCCCATAAAGTAAAAAATATAAAGTATCAATTGAAGAAAAACGCAGCTGGTTGCGTTGTTACGACTTGTCTTGTGTTTTGAACGACATAATTTTTTTTAAGAATTATTTTACACTAGAGACCTTGAATGAACGTGTACAGAATTTCAATTATGGTCCTGATTTTGGTAACAAGCCATCTTTGATCACAAAAGAGCACATTCTGGGAGAAAAACTTAAAATGTCTGCATCAGAAATGCTTTTTTTCGTGCGGCACTTTGGTCTCATGGTAGGCGATCTAGTTCCAGCTACTGATGACTCTTGGAAACTATACAAAGTTCTTGCGCAGATAATGGATATTGTCTTAGCCCCATTTGTTGCTCAAGGCTCAACTGCCTACCTTGCTACCCTGATTGCAGAACATCATGAGATCTACTGTAATGTGTTTGGAAAGAGTTTAAAACCAAAACACCACTTCTTGGTTCACTATCCAAGAATTATGAATCAAGTCGATCCCCTGATTCATATATGGACAATGAGATTGGAAGAAAAACATAGTCCGGTTGTAAAGCAAACAGCAAAGTCTATGACTTGCCGCAAGAATCTCCCATTATCGATTGCTAAAAGGTATTCGCAAAGTCTTTGTGCACGTTTTCTTTCCAAAAAAGGATTTTCGAAAGAAGTTGAATATAACAGCGGGGAGTTCAAAATAGTCGATGCACAGAACTACGAAACTTTTAGAAAT
>CAKNWT010333335.1:0-12701 GCA_932066315.1 Andricus coriarius
CCTCGCAGGGGTCAAGTTAGTGTGCCTCTGTGCAAACGGGACAGGGACCGGTTGCAGTGGCCTGTGGTGATCGACTGCAGCATCAGACAGCGCTATTGGAGGTAGGTGGTGAGCTGGCCTTCGTCGTAAAGCCCCTCGCGGTCGATTCTGTGGTTCTCTCAACTGGACGGCCGAGGGATGCAAGTTGACTGCGGCGCCGTTCCAGCTCGTCCAGGAGCCGCTGGGACCCTGCCGTTGACTCTTCCTTCAGAGCCTTTATGTTAAATATAGCTTTGAGGTGGTTGTATACTAGAAGCCGTCGCTGATCGTAGCGAGACTCCAGAGCGGCTAGGGCTGTTGCGTAGTTCGGAGCGGTGATTGCGATTCAGTTCAAAGCTTCCTGCGCTTCCCCCTTGATGCATGACTTAAGGATCAGACGATTATCGTCTCAAAAACTTCCTGACTCAGTTCAAATACAGTAAAGTCTCCCGTATTTCCGTGTCCTTAAAACGTAAAGATTCTTTATTTTTAAGCCTGGAGGGGCCCCCACCTATACCGCGAGTGGGCAGGTTCTGTTTACCAAGCGACGTTCATTGGCTGTTCCGGCCTTACATCGATGCGCCACCTGTACACAACTTTTTCAGCCGAAAAGCGCGGGTAGATTTGAAATGAATAAATACTATCACTAATAATGCAAATAAATACACCCGAAATTCCTAGAATTGCTGACTCACGCAGTTTCTCAGCTCAAGGGGCGACAGGCGGTTGCAAATCTTGCATGAAACACACCAGCAGCGTAGGAACAAAGACACAGTTACTCACATACGAAGATGTAAAAAATGTAAAATTTCCTAGAAATAGTACAAGTTTCCAACTAAAAATCTATATAATAAAATCAAAAAACGACTCAAATATTTCGCGACAATGCTAGGCTAGGTGAAAATGTCAGTTGTCAGCAAGGTTATATCATATTATAGGACTGCAACTGCACACGAGTTTTTGGAGAAAATTTCTAAAGGTGGAGGTAAGTGATAAAGGTCTGAATAGTAATATTTCTCAAGTATAAAATATTTTTTTTCAGTCATGTCCCATTCTTTTCTGGAGTGGCGACCTTTCAGTGACACGCAATACAAGCAACTTTCCGAAATTTGAGGTTACTTATTTGAGGTGCCACTAACCTGCAATTTAGAATATTTTATTTTATTTAGTGAGACTGAAAGGTCGTTAATCGACAAGAAAATTGAACGTGACTAAGAAAATACATTCTACACTTCAGAAATAATACTGTTTGTACATTTATGACTTGTAGGTTTAGAATATTTTCTCGAAAAAGTCTGCATTCCCATGACGTCATCTGAAATACTCAATTTAAGCCAAAGAGGGCGCTGTTCGGGCCTCTTTTTTCATTGGTCAGTCACAAACGCGGAGGAGAGTGTACAGGCAACAAGGTGGGAGTGGACGGAACTGTGCAATTTGAAATAACCGTACACGGGGTCATGAAATATGGAGGTCTTGAAATAATGGAGACGGTAGTGTAATAAGAAACAATAATAAGACATCCAATGTCTAAATGACGTTTTAGGACGTATTTGGGACTTAAGACTTTTTCAACAAATTATTTGGCCTGACTTAGGACGATTTTTGAAACGTTCTAATAATGTGTGTATATATGTCCCGCTGTTCATCGCCTGCACAGGATAACTCTCGAAAAAAGGAACAGTTCAAATCGGACGTGGGGTAGATTTTTTAGGATATCCTTATAAGGTCCTCTGGAATGGATACGCTAGAAATAGATTTAAAATAATTTTGTGAAGAAAGAAATTAAAATCAGAGGGTGATTTTTGGAATTTTTAAATGTCTCAAACATTATAGTTGCATTTTCGCAGAGTAATAAAAACACCGTATTTTATCTAAATTATAAGTACATATTACCCAAGTGAGCCTTATCTTTACATCTTCAAATGCAGTAAAAAGATTCATGAAGTAATAATCCAGCCTACAAAGATGATTTGAGTAGCACATACATATTGTAGAATTATTATCGAGAAAACTTTCCACAAATCAGTTTGCTTTATTTCGAGAAAATGGGAACCATCACTGTCGTTTTTTTCTTTGTTCTGGCTGTGTTTCCTCATTCTGTTGGTAATATATAATAATATATATTTAATTTCAAGTGCATTGTTGATGGCAGCTCGATTGCATTATACCTATAATTATTTTCTATTCGAAATTGTGCGAATTAAAAATCTCTTTCCAGTGGGCACAAAAACATTAACGTCCTGAGAACGTTCTAAAGACGTTCCTAGACGTCCCATGTTCCAAAGACCGTCTTTGGAACGTGGGACGTCTTTAGGACATCAATTGGACTGACACAAACGTTCTAAGAACGTCATTAGAGCGTTCTTAGGACGTTAATCTTTTTGGGCCCATTGGGTTGTGAAAAAAAACTTTAAAAATTAGGATTTATTAGTTCCTCCTATAGGTTATTCTTGCACGTGTACAATTTCTGCAAATACAGTCGAATCTGGATTTACTGTCGGTTTTGGGGCTGACTTTGACATTAAATCCAGAGTCTCGGAACTGTTTTGTCTCCAGCAGCTCCTCTTACCCATCCCCGCCTCGCGGCGTCAATTCTCGGAAACACTAAATCCAGAATCACTAAATTCAGATTCGACTGTATTCACTCAAAACTTGATTGTGAATGAAGTTGAAGAAGAAAAAAATTTAAAATCAGCTGTAATGTAGCTTAATTTTACTCGAATTCTTGTATCTCTAACAGAAGATATCATTCTGTACGTTTATAGAAAAAAGGCCCTTATGGTCGATATAGAGTTCGGCATAGGGACAGTTGGCTAGATTGGGAATATTTCCTAACTTATAGAACCGGACATAAGGGACCTTTTCATATGGACATGCCTCAATTATATTTAACTGATTCTATTTTTCTATTTGGACTTACAGAATTAAGTGCATCGGAAAGAACGAATAAACACACCAACACTCTTGCAGAGCCCAGTACGTCAGGACGTCCACCTCACTCTGCCAAGATGATGGACATACCGCCAAGAGGGACAATAGAACCACGGAGCAATCAACTTCGAACATATCGTGATCTTTTTTATATAAATAGCGAGGGTAAATTAGAGCCAATCCTCACAAACGACTTTCATGCTGGATCAACAACGGATGGTAAAATCTTTAGCATAATCATCGATAATTTTGCTCATCCACTGTATAATGGAAGGCGCCAGTTAGTTATGCTGAGTGAAGATGACGATGAGCCAGTTTTAACAAGCCTTGAATATCTTGAGAAATATGGAGTGAACAAACCTTGGAAAAATAATTAGAAATTCTATGTAATACTAATAATTAAAACTTTAATAAACTGTAATAACAATAATGACAAGTAAATTCACTGTACAACATTTTTTAGGATAATACCCAGCTGAAAGTACCTGTACAGCAACCTCGGAGGATCCTGCACATGTTCCTGTATAGGAAACTGCACAAGAACCTGTACAGGTAATATTGACGGTTCCTGTGCATTCCATTGCGAAGAAAATTGAGGGGCAGGTTCCTATACAGAAACGTGTATAGGATCCCTCACAGAAATAAATCAAAGGAACCTTTGGAAGGATCCTGTACAGAAACACGTGTAGGGTCCTTTGCAGAAAGCCATCGCGAAAACTCATGTCGCTTACAGCTATAAAGTTGCCTTCCTTTTATTCCTTTGAAGATCCAGCTCACCATCGAGAGAGTCAAGCAACTAGCGAAACCTCGCGGATTAGTTCCTACGCAGGTTCATGTATAGGATCCTGAACATATTCTTGTACATGAGCCCACACCTCAATTGACTCTGTGAAGGAACCTGTACGGTATCATTCAAAGGTTACCTTGTATACAGGTTCCTTTGCAGGATCATGTACAGTTTCCTTCGCCAAATTCCTGCACAGGAACCGTCAAGATTACCTGTACAGGTTCATGTGCAGTTTCCTGTACAGGAACATGTGCAGGCTCCTCCGAGGTTCCTGTACAGGAATTTTCAGCTGGGTACACATGCTTAGTGCTCTAAATTATGAGAAAATTATAGTTTCTTGAAGTTTTTCTTATTCCTTCCAATTTATTTGAAATAACACATCAGTGTAAAACGTTTGTTAATACCACACTCAAACCCAGACCAAATGACCGAATAAAATTATTTCTTCTCAAACAAAACCTCTACACTTTAAAGATTGGTTGATAAAAAGTTGGTCTCGATTTCGTTACATTTCTTGACAAAAAAAAACGATTTCAAATATTACTCTTTAAATCTGTGTCAAGAGCATGAATATGTATTGCGTGCTAGCTCAGTAATTATAACAAACATTTATTCGTGAAATGAAAATTTCTGCGAGGCTAAAAATACAAGATTTATCAGTTAACAGATTTTTAGATAAAACAGTTTTGCTATAATAAAATTAGATAATTTGATCTATTGTAATTTGAAAAAATTCTTATTTTTCTCAAATTTGTGCAAACAGTCAGAAGGAAATATTTTGAAAATGGAAGCAGGCGAGGTCACGCTAACAATTTCAGAATAGGGCCTTCTTATGGTTTCAGTAGAGTTGAAAATGATACACCATCGCCTTATTTGAATTATTTTTCCTATTCTTTCCTTTTTACAATTTCCTAACATTTTTTATTTACTGTATACAGTACTAAATAATAAGTTTATATATTTTTACCCAGCAGTTCATTGCTCTTCACTATTGAACTAAGTTCGTGGTAAATGCTAATAACTCATATTTCAAAATGTCCGATTAAAATCAATTGATTTGCGTACATTTATTACACATGGGAGGAAAGCTAATAAGTTTTCATAATTTAAGATTATGTAAGTGTTATTCCACGGAATTGGTTATTGTGAAAGAAAATTTATCAAGTATTGGGGAAAGCTAACATGGTTTAGGAACTTCAGGTTATGCTTGGAGTTTTCAGCAGAATTGGATATTTTAAAAGAAAAATCATGTCTTATTGAGAAAATTGTACGATTGTACGATTGTCTGGTTCTTTAGACAACATATACGTAGTACCCTTGAGCATAAAGCTTGACATCAGATCTGACTGTTCGATGATCTTCTGAAAACACCTTGCCAACGCAGGATGCACACTTGTCAGGTACCAGGAGTTGTGCACCATGTCCGGACCTGGAGCTTTCCAGTTACTTGCCCTTTGCCAAACCGTTGAAATATCTGAAGCTGTGACGTTAGTCAGCTCCATTTCAGGGTTATCGCTTGCTCTTGCTTTCTCTAGTTGGAACTACGCAGTATTCAAATTGCTTCTGTTAGTTTTTCCCCAAACACCCGACCAGTAGTTAGTCATGTCTTTCAATTGAGTGACTTTGGTGTCTTGCTGGTTATTTTGCTTTACACTTATATCACGATAGAATCTTCTTTCATCTGCCTGAAAGGTTCGATTTTGTTGCCTCCTTGCACTGCTTTTCTTGTACCGACACAATCTAACATCAACATCAGCTTTCTGGTTCTATTTCCTTTCTTATATTGAGTCAATCGACCTAATTTGCACTTTACTTGACTAACATCCATATCCAACCTGATCGTCCACGGTGGATCTCGATCTCTTTCTTAGGCAAAGACTGCATTTGTAGGCCTCGTTCTGCGGCTCAGCGTTCTAATGGTGGATGCAGCTGCACAGTACACATCTGTTTGCACCTCTAACAGAGTTAGTGTTGCGTTTAAATGCTTAGACAAATCCTTGCTGTTCAAGTATACTATTAGTAAAGGCAGATCCTTTCAAATGCTCATCTTGGGCATAAAAAGCTTTTGTGTTAGTTCTATATGTCTGAACTCTACTAAAACATGACCACGATTCCTTTCAAGGTGCTGTAGTTTTTCGGAGATTTCGCTGTTTGCATCAACTTTATTAACGTCCGGATGTGGTTCTAGTGGATCCGGTACTTGATATTTATTATGCCTAGCACCTATGCCTTCAGCTTGAATCAGGTCTTCGTTGTCCGCATCTTCCAAAAGGAGGTCATCAATAGGAAGCTGCTGTTCCACTTTCATTTTGATGACGGTTATTCCAACAGCCGAAAGGAATCTGTTTGTAGATATTAAGCGTTTTTGGTCCGCTATATTCTGCTAATTTATTCTTGAGGTTAGCACTGGGTACTTAAGTAAGAAGACTCGATGGTGTTCTCTACTCACACTTTGCCCACTTTTCTCTACCAAAAAATAAAGGCGCATAACATCTCTGTTCATATGGTATGTCGATTTTAATCGTTTTCTTGGTTGCTGAACCTCTGCTTCTGCCTCTGGTTGAATTAGGCCATCTAGCTCTGGAGGATGTGGTGCTGCTGTATCATCAACAAGTTGGGGAAGAACATCAATTGCCGCTGCTTGATCGTATTATGCGACTTTCTCTAACTGATGTTCATTGCCATCGTTTTTTCACGCCACATCAACCTGTTGTTTAACCTCCATTGCTCGGTCTTCTGAAATGTGTACATTAGTCCTGATGTCCTTCACCTTAGCGTTAAGATCTCTTAGTGCGACTTTCTTTATATGAGGATACTTTGTATAAAATTGTATCCTTTTTCGCTTTTGATTTCAAACTTTGCACTTTCATAGTAGAGACACACCAATTCCTCTTTCATTGTGGTATCCCACTTGATGCTCTCCCACGGTATTTTTGTTCGGCTGGTTGCCTGCAAATAGCTAACGCTAATCAAAGCATCCACAGCGGGTACAATTGATGTTCCGCTGCTTATAATGTCATAGACGTTCTTGCTGCCCAGCTGTTTGATTAGTGAGATCTGCCTAACCATCTCGCAGCTCACCATCACCACGGTCCCGCATGCTGTGGCCCCCAGCGGTGGCTCCAGGGGTGCCCCGACGATCCTCGGGAAGCGACAAGCATTTCAAAATCTCATATTACAGTCAACTGATTTTATTTTTCTATTTCATCTTACAGAATTAAGTTCACCAGAAAGAACGCATGTATACATCAACACGCTTGCAGAGCCCAGTACGTCCGGACGCCCACCTCACCTTGCCATCATGCAGGACATAACGTTAATGGGAACTTTAAAATCACAAAATAAAGAGACACCATTTCATGGCCTTTTCTATATGAATAAGAACGATGAATTAGTGCCAATCCTCACAAACAAGTTTGACGCTGGAACAACACAGAAGGGTGACATTGTTAGCATAATCATCGATGATTTTAATTATCCACTGTATAATGAAAAGCGCCAAATAATTTTTTTAAGGGAAGCGGACAGGAAGCCAGTTTTAACAAACCTAAAATATCTTCAGAAATGGGGCGTGAACAAGCCTATAAAAATTGATCCAAATTTAGTGCTCTGAATTATGAGAAATGATAGTTTCTTGTTATTTAACGTATTTCTTACGATTTATTTCAAATAAAATATCAGAGTGTACAACGTTTGTCAATACCACACTAAAACCCAGGTTATCAAAACGTATTAAAAATTACTACTGAGCAACGTTTTGATTTGATTTTATAGCTCAATTTACATGACTCTAGAAACTTTACTCAAAATGTGAAGTTTTTATTTTTCTCACTAAATGTGGGATTTTTACCAATCGTAATAATGTCTTCGCACATAAATTTGATATTTTAATGTTGACGTAAGCTAGCAATTTAATAAAAATTTTAATCTAAGAATTCTGTTATTACGTATCTAAAAAAAATACGTAATGACAAACATTGTTGATGAGTTATTCAGATTTCAAACTCAGAGATTCAGAGTTTAGAACTATATTTCAGGGACTGAGTCCACTCCACTCGGGATCGTTTGAAAGTATCTTCAGTTCCCAGCTGAAAATTCCTATACAGGGACATCAGAGGATCCTGTACATGTTCCTAGACATGAAACTCCACACGAACCTGCACAGGTAATCTTAACGGTTCCTGTGCAGGAATTTGGCGAAAGAAACTGTACTGTCTTTGTCGGAAATCTGACAAGTTTTGAGAATTTAAGGTTATGCCTCAATTTACTTAACAGAAATGGATCATATTTTCAAATAAAAATCAGGAATTATTGATCCTCTGTGAAACACAATTTCATTGAAATCAATTAAATGCAATTTGGATCTTATATACTTTGTATGTGATACCTTGGTAAAAGCTAATAACTCATATTTTAAAATGTCGGATTAAAATCAATTGATTTCCCTTCAACTGTTTTTATTTTATTTTAATTTAAATATTTCTTGGTTGAAATATCAATAATTACATTTTTCGTTGAGAATGAAATTTTTAAGTCTTCTTGACTTAAAAATTTTACTATTTGGTCAAAAGTTCAAGCATGTTGTTGAAAATTCGTCTCTTCTGGTTGAAAGTTCAACTATTTGGTTGCTAATGACACGGATTGGTCAAAAATTATTTTCGTTGTCGAAAATTGAAATATTTGGTTGCGAATTCATCTTTTTGGGTTAAAAATTCATCTCTTTCAGTAGAAAACACATTGGAGCTGCCACTTTATTATTTGTTGTTGTTGAGTTTTTGTATTTCAAATTTCAAAACAGCGGCTTGAAAAACCACTGAACAATTAATTTAATTCAGATCGGACCATTATCGTCTCGAAAACTTCCTGACTCAGTCCAAATAATAAGAAACAATCAAGGCATCCAATGTCTAAAAGACGTTTTTAGGACGTATTTGGGACTTTAGACGTTTTCAGAAAATTATTTAGCCTGACTTAGGACGGTTTTTAAAACGTTCTAATAATATGTGTGTATGTATGTCTCGCTGTTCATCGCCTGCACACCAGATAACACTCGAAAAAATGAACAGATCAAATCAGCTTCGGCACATTTTCTATTTAGGATTTTTTAGGATATCTATACAAGGTCCTCTGAAATGGATACATTAAAGTTATATGGAAGGTGTGTTCCAAGTTTGTTTAAGTTCGGAAAGTAATTAATACAAATTTCGAATCGAAAAATAAAAATTTCAATTCTTGACGACTCTTCCAGACTTTATTAATAATGATAGTATTATAACGCTACGTTTCGATAGCGGACCGCTATCCTCATCAGGCGATTATCTAGTTGTTAGTTAGCATTTTGCAGACGAAGAGGATGAAACCAATTTTTTTGTCTGAGCGCAAGTACAAGCGACTTGCGCGTGTGTTGGAAAATTCTGAGCGCAAGTTGCTTGTACTACTTGCGCTCAGAAAAAATTTGTTTTTTCAAAATTCAAGTTACCAAAATTAAGTAGTTACAGTGTTTGATTTAAATTTCAATACTATAACTTTACACAATAAAAAGCAATATCAAAAAACCATAATTAGAAATCTGAAGCACATAATGTTATTGAAACTCATCCTAACCTCCAAATTAAGTTCAAACACTGACAATCGAATTTCAAAAATATTGACTAATGTCGCATCCTACGTGCTTTTAATCCTCTTCGACTGCAAAATTGTAACTAACAACTAGATAAACGCCTGATGAGGATAGCGATCCACAATTCGAAACGTTGTTTTATAATACTAATATTATTAATAAAGTCTGGAAGAGTCGTAAAGAATTGAAATTTTTATTCTTCAATTCGAAATTTTTATTTATTACATTGGTTTTTCATATGATGAAAAATTCTAAAAGCTAATGATACTGGTTATACTAACTGAAAAAGTAAGATATTATTAGGTATGCGTCCTTCAACATCATAGATGAATTTGCGCAGAGTAATAAAAACACCTTATTTGATCTAAATTATAAGTACATATTACCCAAGTGAGCCTTATCTTTACATCTTCAAATGCAGTAAAAAGATTCATGAAGTAATAATCCAGCCTACAAAGATGATGATTTGAGTAGCACATACATATTGTAGAATTATTATCGAGAAAACTTTCCACAAATCAGTTTGCTTTATTTCGAGAAAATGGGAACCATCACTGTCGTTTCTTTCTTTGTCCTGGCGGTGTTTCCTCATTCTATTGGTAATATATAATAACACATATCTAATTTAATGTGCATTGTTGATTGGGACTAGATTGCAGTGTACCTATAATTATTTTCTATTCTAAATTGTGCAAATTGAAAACCTCTCGTGAAAAAAAAACTTTAAAAAATAAGATATATCTGTTCCTTCTATGGTTTATATCATTGTACATCTAACATATTTGCGAATATTCACTGAAATCTTTTAAAACTTAGTAAACTGATCCATTTTGATAAGATGGGCAATAATCTTGAGAGAGATGCTGATTATTATTCTACAAGAAGAAACCTGCTCGCAAGTTTGAGCGCGCCTATGGTGCGCGTCTGTTGCATTTCGCACTTCGCGTTTGGCCTTTGTACTTCCATCATAGTTGTGCACAGACTTTTTAAAATTAAAGGTCAAAGCATCGACAACTGTAATTTGGTGATTGTGAATTCTCTTTGGTTAAAGTTCCTTCGGCTTTAACAAACACATTCCCATCACTTATCTCGTGCTTCGCACTCAATTTAATCCGAAGTGCAAACTTTTCTACATTGAGTTCAACTCTATTATATCACATGTATATTATATTTGTTTTTGTACCTCGGTCTGGGACTGCTTATTCAGATATTGCAAAATAAAGTACAAATCTTATTTTTCACGATTACTTTAATATTTCTTTTAATAGTTAATAATTAACGTTAATTAACATTTTATTGCGCCTTGTGTCGTTTTTCCAAAAAATCAATTTATTTATTTCCAATGTTATTTTTCATGATTTCAACCAAAAATACGCATCCTGTCAAAGCATAATCAATAAAAGATGTGTAGATATTTTTTGGGTGAAACAAAAACTACGCGTTCCATAAAAAATTATTCGTTCCAATTTTATAGATGTTTTTTGGTTGAACAGCTTTTATCTATCAATTTTTTTCGTACCTTGCGTCGTTTTTCCAAAAATGCAATGTTTTTATTTTTGTTGTTATTTTTCATGATTAAAATAAAACTACGCGTCTTATCAAGAAGCGATAATTAAGACATTTTTAGATCTTTTGGGGTGCACGATATTTGTCTTCTTCTTTTTTCTCGTATCTTGCATATTTTGACCGCAAAATGAAATTTGTGATTTTTCATTATTCCTTGTGTGATTTTGAATTTTCCACAAAAACTGGGAGGGGGTGGATGTCCAATTTGAGCAGGATTTTAGAAATCAAGGTTAATGAAATAAAAATATTGGCTCTTGCCTTTCAGAAGTATATCTCATAAACTATTGTTTTTTATACAGATTTTTATTTTATCCCACTTCAAGACAAGTACCGATGTATACGAGATACCAAAGTAGGGTTCTGGGCCAATCAGGGACTGTGAAGCTCCCATCTTAGCCAGTGCATCTGCTTTCTCATCACCTTCAATATATTCATGGCCGGGAACCCAGATCAGACTGACCCAGTTTTTCCCGGCAACCTTAAGAAGATCTTGAAGGCAACTCCAGCCCAGTGGGTACAAAACCATGAATATCACAAGAATGTCCTTGGCACGTTCCTAGGACGTCCAATGTCAGTCCAACCAACGTCTCTAAGACGTCCAATGTCCTAAAGACGTCTTAAAGACATAGGACGTTCTCGAGACAACTTTCGTACTGACATCAGACGTCTTAAGAGCATCCCTAAAATGTCCAAAAGACATTTTCCAAAAGACTTCTTAAGCATGGCCTGAAGACGACTCTAGGACATCCTTAATTTTTTCACAACTGGGAAGTTGGTCTAGAAGTAAACTCTTCAGACATAAGAGCCTTACGTGCTGCTTGACTGTCAGAACAAATGTAAATGTGCTGGCTTTTATAAGCTTGCTTACAAATTTCCTCCAGGAAAGCTTCAATAGCTATTATTTCGGCCCGAAAAACTGTAGATAATGTGCCCAATGCTGTTGTTAACTCAGCCCTGGGCTTCTTCCCATAGATTCCAGCCGCTGTTCCCAAGGAGTCTTTGGAGCCGTCTGTGTATAAAACGAGACCTCCTGGTTTAAATAATTCTTCTCTTTTCCCTTCATTATGCCATTCTTGCCTTTGAGAAAAGATGAACTTAAAGGGTTTCATGAAGGTTAATTTCTTCAACATAACATCAGTTTGCCTAGCGAGAATATTATCCTAGCACAGCATGCGCTAACTGATATAATGTAGATCTTTTATCTCAACCTCACTAAGGTTGCTCTCTGCTGGGAATATATAGACTTCCGCTGCCGCAATTTTCCTTGCAAAAAGGTGCAACAGCGGTATGTCCAGGATCACCTTCAAGAGCTGTTGTTGGTGTTCTTTTCATGGCACCAGTCATCGCCAAGCAGAAAACCCTTTGGAGGCTTTCTATTCGTTTCACGGTACTGATTATTTCAGTCCTTGGCCACCAGATCGTTAATGCATATGCTATTAGAGTTTTGATTATCATTGTATATAAAGCCTGTAAGTAATCCTGGGTTTTAAGCCCCAGGTTTTCCCTACTGCGCATCAGTAGGCCCGAAACGGCTACCTTGATTATGCTAATAGTGAGTCTGAACTTCTTCTAACAGTCAGACTATCAAAAAAATGATAAAAGGCCCTTTCCAACTCTAGATTATCTAGAAGATCTGACTCACTCTAAATTATGACTCTAACTTTGACCCCCTATTTTCTCCATGCACGCAATGGGGAACAGAAAGATTAGACCAGGGAGGAAAGGAATGGAGAGTTTCATTAAACCAATCCTCGGATTAATTATTGATTTTGCATGAAA
>CAKNWT010333341.1:0-10644 GCA_932066315.1 Andricus coriarius
TCTCGGGCGGCATCACGACGTCATAGATATATTTGCCATTATATACCAACGAAATTGAAAAGTGGCACTTAAGGTCGGCTCCTAGGGTCGCACTGAAAACGTTAATGTATCAATAACGTCTCTCTTCTTCCCCTTTGTGCATATGTACTTAAAACCTCCATTGAAAACAACAAGATCATTTTCGACCAATGAAGATGCAACTTAGGCCATATGCTAGAATCTAAAGAGATTAGTTTTTTGATTTTTCGCCGAACAGTTGGCCTTACGGACAAAGAGTTGAATTTGCAATCAAGCGAGAAAAATATTGAAGAAAAGAATTAATTTTTTACACATAATGTTTGCATTTTCAACAAAAAACAAGTTATTTGCAAATAAGATTTTGTTTTTAAAGACAGTTCTTTGAATTCATAATATTTTGTAAACCAAAATGAGACTAAAATTATTTATAAGTGACTAAGGTGCGTTAATAATCGAACTTATGTTGTGAGCCACAACCACTCTTAACCTGACATTTTTCGGACACAACTTTTCTTTACGGAAACTTAAATCCTCTATTTTTTTTCGCAGAGTTAAGTTCGCAGTCAAGCAGCGATTTTCTTGACACTCCCCGCCCGGTTCGCGGTCAGGCTCCTGAGGATCGTCCTCATCGTGCCAGCGACAGGTCGCCTCCTGGTTGGCCTCCTTCTCCTAAAGTACTTGGATACGCTCTTGCCCAACTTAGATACATTCGGCTTATTCCCCGCACAAATCAGGATCTACAATTCGAATTTCGAAGATACGTTTTTCCTGCTGGTTATCCAATTAGATTAAAAACAGAACAGACCTATATTCCCGTGCCAGCCCAAGAACATATTGTTTTATCAGTATCGAATGGCGACATTTTTTCAATATTAGAGCATATCGGGGTTCTTCGTGGAATATATGCGACAAATAGTGCTCGTACGAGAATAAAAATAAATATGATAAGCGGCGAAGTTGATAATTTCACCCCAGATGAAATGAGATATTTTCCAGTAGGCGAAGTTCAACCAATCTTCCCCAAAAATTTTATTGAAAGTTCAGCAGATAACGACTCACTACAGTTCCAATGGAATCCTAGTAGCGAACGTAACCCTGATTCTGCTTCCTCTGATAGACGAGATTCATCTGACCTGACTTCTCCTCACGAGCCTCCTCTTCATTTCCAGGCCAGGTCACCTCCTGGGTGGCCGCCTTCACTTATAGTTCTTGGATATAAACTTGGACAACTTGGATACATTCGGCTTATTCCCGCAAAGATCAGAATCTACGATTCGAATTTCGAAGATACGATCTTTCTGCTGGTTATCCAATTAGATTGCTAGCAAAATAAAATAACTATACTCGCTTGCTAGCCCAAGAACATATTATTTTATCATTATCCAATGGCGAAGTTTTTGAAATATTAGAGCATAGCTGGGTTCTTCGTGGAATAAACGGGACAAATAAAGCTAAATCGAGAATTAAAGTGAATATGATAAGCGGAGATGTTGATAATTTGACCCCAGATGAGAATGCGATATTGTCCAGTAGGATTCACTACAGTCCGAATGGAATCCTAATAGCGAACGCAACCCTGGTTCTTGTTCTTCTGACATACGACATTCACCTGACGGGACTTCTCTTCAGGAGCCTGCTCTTCATGCCAGACCCAGGTCCTCTCCGGGAAGGCCTCTTTGTGTTCAAGTACTTGGATGTGAAATAGAACAACTTGGCTATGTTCAGCTTATTCCTTGTACAAACCAGAACCAGCGATTTTAATTTCGAAGATACGTTTTTCCTGCCCATGAACTAATTAAAATGCGAATAGATCAGACGGACTATGTGCTTGAGCCAAACCTCTTCATGAAATATATAGGGCAGATGAAAATAAGTCGTGAATCAAAATGAATATAATAAGCGGCACTGCTTATAATTTTACTGCAGATGAAATCAGGTGTTGTCCCGTAGGCAAAAATCACCAAATCTTCTCAAACGATTTTATTAAAGCTTTTGATAATTACGATTCACTAGAGTCCGAATGGAATCTCAATGGCAAACGCTATACTGGTTCTTCTTTCTGTGCCAGACTAAATGCACCTGCCCTGACTTTTCCTTAGTAGCCTCCTCTGCATGCCAGGTCCAGATCTCCTTCGGGCAGGAATCCTTTCATCAAGTACTAGGATATGCACTTGGATAACTTGGATACATTTGGCTTATTCCCGAGCCAAATCAGAACCGGCAATACGCCAAACTAAGAATATATTGTGTTACCAACATCCAATGGTGACGTTTGTGCAATACTGGAGTGTACTGGGATTCTTCGTATGAAATGTAAGACAGATAGAAATCATTTGAGGATCAAAATGAATAGAATAAGCGGTGATGCTATGAATATGACATCAGTGGAAATGAAGGAATGTCATGTAAGGCAAATATTACCCAATGTTTCCACACCTTTTCATGAAAGTTGTTGCAAATTGCAATTCACTGGAGACTGTGTATAACAATTTCAATGAAAAAATTGCCAAATGAAACATAATAATTCTTGTAGCCTGAAGTTGGAACAAAACTAAATTAAAAAATTATAATATCATTGTAGTTTTTTTTTTCGAAACGCTACTTTTGAAAATTGTATGTCAATGCAAATAATAAACTTTAACTTAAGATGTTTCCTTTTTCAGCTGCCCTGTTACCGTTGAATCTCAATGAATCTCAATGAATCGATTTCATGTTCGACTCACTCTAACTTAAAGCTACTGCCACACTTTATTCGCCAGGTCGAAGGAAGGAAAGAGCAAGGATTAGATTTCTCGTTTTTGGGAAAGGATGTAACTGGTCATCTTCACACCTTTCCCTGGTCCGTTGTACTGGGCTGAAAACTGCACAAAGACCGATTCGCTATTTCTATTCTAAATTCTGTAAGCTGATTCGCAGAATCTAAACATCCTTGACGGTGGAAAACGATCTCTGCTGGTTTCAAATTTAAATATGCTTCACGTCATATATCTGTCCATAAATGTCTCTGTGTGAGCCAATTAATTTTTTCCAATTAGGTCCGATGCTGCCATCATTCGATGCCATCCCGGTTCGTCTGAATTTGCTAGAAACGCATGTCCGTAGTGCAGCTTGGCAAGATTGCGATATCCATGGCGCGAAAGTTTTAAAGCTGATTCCTATAGGATTTTTGGCGAGAAACACGAATCTGAAAGTTTTAAATCGGACTCGAACAGTTTTCGAGATACATTGATTTAAAAAAATCTTATTTATATAATTTCTTCAAGTTCATTCCGATATGGGATTTTTTGAAGAGAAAATCGACTCAAACACGTTTACATCGATATCTCGCAATTAGGTCTCGAGATATTCTTGTATTTATATTAAATAAATAACTTACTTGCTTAAAAAATGAATTATATCTTCATTATTTCTGTGAGCAGTCACAGGGGTGCCTTTCCGTCCCCAGCAGAAATTGTGAAGGGACAGGGGTGAGACCTGTATTATTCGATCATTCAATTAAACAGAAAAAAATCAGTATCTTGAAAACTATTTCAGATTTCGATTCAAAAATTTCAGATCCGTGTTTCGCGAAAAAAATACCATAGAAATTAATACTTACAATTTACATTAATCAAAAGTAAAAGTCAATAATTCCAACATGAAAAATCGATATATCAAAAACAATATGAATTAATATTAAAACTTTGCCGGTACGAATATCGCAATCTCCCCTGCAGTTTGAAGGGCGACGTCCGTTGATATTTAATGAAAAAATTGGTCAGGGTGGACTAACGTTTGAAAAGGTCGTTCCTAGCCAATGTCTGAGCGACCCAGCTCAGTTCCGCCTCGAGCGCAGACGGACATGAGAAACCATTTTATTTTCACATTTCGTTGTGTTTACTTTTTCCGGTGCAGTAAATTGCATGCAACGATATAAGATAATTTCAATACTGATAGGACATTAAAACCAGCCCTAAACATTTTGCAACAAAATTTGAAAGTTAAACAACTACCATTGAGTAAGATTAATTCTTACAGTAAAAAGTTTCCCACTAAGCATTAAATCATTATTGTAAAACGAAAAAGACAGATTCTGGACTCACTAAAGGCAGAGATGATTGCGTACTTATGCGATGATTATCCCGATACCATTTGACTCCTTGAAGAAGACCCTCCTCCGTTCCTGAGAGAAATCCGGACAATCTACTTGAAGGGATCATCAGTTTAATCGCCGCAGACTACGACTCACGTGATAGGCCATATTTGGACTTCTTGCCATCTCTGCAAGAAAACCATCGAAACTCGAAAACTCACATTGAAATCCTGGATTTAATCCCGGAGCGTTAGAGAGGTCCGAAATTCCCGAAAGTGTGAAATGTTGATATGTACCATTCTCATACGGTGCTACGTCCCAAAACATGAATTTTGGTACCTCGGTGAGCTCTATCGGACCACCGAAAAAGGTCCCGCACAGGGCTTAAAGTTGCACCCTTTGAATATTCGGTTATATGCATGCAGCGCCTCAAACGATCATCTCTACACGCAAATTTAAATTTAAATGGAAAAAACTGAGTACAAAATTCAGATATCCTGTGTATGTGAAGACCATAATACTGTAGTTGTAAGCAGCAAAGCAATCGCGGCATGCAGACCACCTATCAAATTCGAGCACCAATGCTCTGAATTCCGAACCACACATGAGGTATTTTCACTTCAACCACTAGCTAACTTCGCTTCGTTGAATACTGAGGATAAAATAAATAATGTTTTGTCCCATATAAATTACAATATTACAAAATTTTCCACATTGATAATTCCAACCTTACAAAACTGGCAAGTCTTCACTTTTCCTTATAAATTATAAATTTATCAAGTCACACAGCAATAAATTTCAAAATCATCAATTTCGAATTCTGAAATTTCCAAATTAGGCCCTCTGCAAAATTATTGATAAATTCCAAGCTAATCAAGTCGCCCAAGTATAAATTACGATATTACAAAATTTTCCACATTGATAATTCCAAATTTACAGATCGATTAAAGTTATTTTATTTAATTGATTGATTTTATTGATTTATTCAATTCTATTTTTTAATCAAAAAAATCAATAAAATCACTTAAAAAAATAAAATAAAATTATTATCAATTAAATCGAGAAAATGAACAACATCAATAAAATCAAAAACATCAAAAAATAAATGATATTGTGACGTCCCGTCACTTTTTCTGAATTTGTCTAAGCGATCAATAATCATCCCTTATTAAAGTAAGTTCTCGGGCTTGAGCTACATGAAAATTGTCATTTCAGATTGATGGGAGGCGCATGAATTGGTTCAAGTCAGTTTTCTGTTATCCCCCGCGGGCTATGCCTGAATAGAAAACAGTATCAGTTCAGTCGCGGTCCGTCAAACTCTCTTCGTCATATCGCGTAGATCCAAGTCCGGTTCCTTGTCAATCAGTCTAAATTTCTGTCGTCCGTCAGTTCAGTCTTTTTCCGCGAGTGTTTCGTTGTAGTTCAGTAAGTTAGTCTGTTTTTTAGTAAATCTGCAATAATTGTGAATTTAAGTCTCGTTAGACTATTAGATTTAATCCAAGTGCAAATTGGTGGTGGTGAGTCGACCCCAAAAAGGAATAAATCCCGATAGCATTTGACTCCTTGAAGAAGACCCTCCTCCATTCCTGAGAGAAATCCGGACAATCTCTCTGAAGGGATCATCAGTTTAATCGCCGCACATCACGACCCACGTGATAGGCCATATTTGGACTTCTTGCCATCTCTTCAAGAAAACCATGAAAACTCGAAAACTCAAATTGAAATCCTGGATTTACTCCCGAAGCGTATAGGTAACGGTGGTAAAAATGTGCAAGTTCTGACTCCATGTGTTCCTGGCACGTCCGAGCAAGTTGTTTTTTCGAAATTGCTGATTTTTTGCTGTTTTCAAACTATTCAATATCTGTGAGTGATATTTTAGAGCAATGGATGCGTGTCCAGAGTGCAAGGAAGTTATATCCAGAGGAGGACCTGAGGTGCTTGTATGTGTAAAGTGCGGTGTGTTCACTCATCTGGCCTGTGCGAATTTTAACATCTCAAAAAAAACTTTGATAAGCTCAAAACGGGTCAGGTAGATTTCTTCTGTATAAAATGCAAAGGGCACAGCATCACCGACACCTCTACGGCAGTCGATGGTAGTTCGTCTGGAAAACCTGCAATTAATATTCGCAACGCCGACGGTACGTCTTCCCCTCACGCTCCTGCTCCCTCAGCCGCAAGGGTCACCACCACCCAGCCTGATCTCGCTACTATGATCAAAAATGCTGTCTTTGAAGGACAGAAGGATGCGCTTGCGCAGTCTCAGGAGATTCTCTTAAGGATCACTGAATTTGAAAATAAGCAGCAAGCTTTTATTGACAATCTCCTGACCTGCATTGAAACGTTCAAAGCGAACATTGCTGATAACTCGAATCGAATTTATGTACTCCAAGCTGGCTCAGAAAAGAGAAAAGAAGACATTATTAAACTTAAAAAGGATGCCAATGATTTGAAATTACAAGTGGCCAGACTTGAGCATGCGCTTAACTTAAGCGAGCAGGCGGCTCTTCAAACTACTTTGGAAATTCACAATTCACCTATGAAACCCAATGAAGACCTTTTAACGACCATGGACTCGATAGCAAGGGCTATTGACGTTCCCTTTTCGAAGGAAGAAGTGGTGACAATTTATAGAATAATAAAGGCTCCTGCACTGACAAAATCCTCTAACCCCCCTATGATTGTCGCGAAACTCGGCAGTCAGCAATTACGAGATAAATTCGTTGAGAGACGTAAGGTTTTCAGAGATTTTTCGACTGGAAACCTCGGATGGTCGAGCAAAGATAAATATTCTGTTTATCTACGGGAGGCCCTGTCACCTCTGAAAAGGAAAATCTACGCCAATGCCCTGGGTCTCAATAGAGACAAATTAATCAAATACCTGTGAATTGCGGGCGGAAAATTTTTTTTTCACAGAGAGGATGGATCTCCGCGAATTCACCTGGCTAATCTGCAGACCGTCGAGGGACTTAGATAGCAACGACTGCTTCCTTGTGTCATCCTAAGTATATTTGTCGGTAAATATAGTATAACTAGTCAATTATACCAACTTTTCACTCATCAAGCTTACATAATAATTTTTTCAATTGTAAATTTATATTTAACAACTCAGAGGTCTCTCAGTTATTATGACTGTGATATTTGAATTTATTATATTTTAAAACATATGTTAAGTCAAAGTAATCATGACTATATTGCTTCAGTACCATTGAAAATTCTTCTAGATTTATATCCACACTGTCACTTAAGCAACTATTGGACTCTACTTTATCCTATTTGTAATTACCTAATTTGGGGTCTGCTGGTCACTGATCAGATTATTTCTATTTCTGTTATCTTTTCCTATGTGCTACCTTTCTCTCAGGTAACTTGCAACTTAAAACTAACCATCTTACATTTTCAATGGATATCTTAAATATTTATCATATTAACATTATAATGCTTATTGCTTTTTCAATTTTTACCTTTTTATGTGCCTTATTCCCTGTTTCTAAGTGTAATCATGTGAACTGGATTTTCTGTTTAATTTATTTCAGACACTTCTATATTTAACTATACTTGATCTTTACTTATCACTGTCGAAATGGAAACCTTAAATATCTGTCACGTTAACGCTCAATCTTTACCTGCTCATAACCACGAATTTAAACATCATTTTATGTCCTGTTCCTATCATATAATAGCCGTGTCTGAGACCTGACTTACGCCTAACTCTCCATCTAGCCTCGTAGCACTTGATCATTACACACTTTTCCGCAGAGATAGCGATGAGAGAAGAGGGGGCGGGGTCTGTCTCTACATTCATGACAGCTTAAGGGGTGTACAGGTGGGAAAGTGTCCTCCTGCCAATTATCATATTGCTGAATACCTTTTTATCAAGGTATCTTCTTCTCATGACAGCATGTTGGTGGGTGTGATTTACAAACGTCCCAATGCTTCCTACTGTAGGGAACTTAAGACTGACATTTTTGACCTTATACCCAATTAAAATAACATTATACTTACTGTTGACCTAAAAACAAATCTTAATGCCACCAACAATTTAATTAACTATTTCAAATCAGTAGTGTTCTTCGCCGGATTATCTATAATTCCCCATAGTACCACGCAGCACACCGATCATTCTAGTACATGGATTAATTTGATGATTGTTGATGATCTAGACAAGGTAATTTCTTTCAGTTAACACTCAATCTCATTCCTATCAAACCACGACCTTATCAGCATTCAATATCAGTTCTCCTTTGATCCCTCCTCTAATATATGTCCTCTGTCTATACGTAATCTCATAAATATAAATGAAGCCGAATTTCTTGAGCATCTCTCTACTTGTGATTGGAAAAGAATTTTTATTGAAAAGGATATAAATAGAAAGGCTATTTGTCTAACAAAATTTGTATCTTTAGCTTTTGATAAATTTGCGCCTTTTCCTACCCTTAAAGCAAAAAAGAAGTCCACTCCTTGGATTACATCTTATATCAAAGACTTGATGAAAGACATAGAGAAAAAACGTAGATTGGCTAAAAGAACAAGAAATAGTATTACTTAAGTTGAATTTCGTAAATTGAGAAACTTAGTGCAAACTAAAATCAGGGATTCATATAACCAATATAATTACAATGCTATTAAAAACAGAAATAAAAATCAAAACATCAGGTTTCTCTTGAGACGACTTGGACTTATTCTTCCAAAACACTTGGTTCCTGATAACAATGCCCCCCCCCCCCCCCGAAGATATTTTAACAGCCTTCACCACAAAATCCTCACTCCTTGCAAACAACACTCCTTTCGCGTCCGCAATTCCCTCAACCTATGATGATACTAAACTATTCTTTTCTGACATATCTCAAGAAACCCTAATTCAAAAACTCTTAAAGGTAAAATCAAATGCTTAAGGTTCTGATGGTATCTCAATTAAAATGATTCGCTTAGCTTTACAAGTGATTTGTCCTATTCTCTTGCATATCTATAGCGCATCTCTAAAGGGGGAATCTTCCCTGATACCTGCAAAGAGGCGATTATTCGCCCTATTCCTAAAATATCTAACCCTACCTGTCCCAAATATTTCCGCCCGATATCCATCCTTTGTTCCTTTTCTAAACCTTTCGAACGCATTGTCCATCAGCAACTTACTGCACATATTGAAACTAACAATTTAATTTGTTGTCCTTTTTGACTTTTCTAAGGTGTTTGATACAGTTAACCATAATTTACTATTGACTAGGCTCAAATCACTTCACCTCTCAAATATGGCTGTTAAATGGTTTGAATCTTATCTAAGTAATCGTTCTGAAAGAGTAAAAATCAGCAATGGCGAGCGTCCTGATTGTGGGGAGGTCAAGAGTGGTGTCCCTCAGGGATCCACGCTTGAGCCCACTTAATTTAATATTTATACCTCTGAACTTGGTAGTGAACTTCGTCATTGCAATTATTACAAATATGCTGACGACTTTAAGCTTTACCTTTCTGGGCCTATTGTCACTCTTAAGAGCTTACTTCAAATGGTACAGGAGGATATTGATTTGGTGGTGCAGTGGGCCTTGACAAACGGTCTCACTCTTTACCCTGCTAAAACTAAGGCTATAATCATAGAACCTTCTTCCTCTTCTTCACTTGCAACAATTGCAACCTTGCCTCCTCTCTTGATCGATGGGTGTCTTATCCTCTTTGTGGAGTCTGTGAAAGATTTAGGCTATATCCTTAGTCGCTCTCTTACCTGAAATGAACAAGTTGCAGATATCTCGAGGAAAACCTTTAGAGTCCTCCAACAGCTGAACAGGAATAAAGAATCACTTCCTACTCCAACGCGTATCCTTCTAATTAAAAGCTTCATCCTTCTTTTCTTTGACTACGGCTGTGTTGTATATGATGATGTTACTGATGAACTGAATGCGAAACTTGAGCGTACGGTTAACGCTTGCATTCGGTTCATATATAACATCCCAAAAAGCGAACATATTACCCAGTATAGAGAAAGAGCAGGACTTCTTAACGTTGCTAAAAGAAGACAATTTTCATGGGCAATCTGCTTTATAGCCTATTCAGTAATGAAGCTCCACTCTATCTTCTTAATCTCTTCCATTTTATTGACAAAGATCAACCAACACATTCCAAACTCTGTAAAAGGAAAACAGTACTAAAAATTCTGCCACACCGCACGTGTAAAATGCAAAGGTCCTTTGTTATTCGTGGTGCTCACCTTTGGAATAAACTACGTATAAGCATTAGAAATGCAACTTCACAATTTCAATTCAGAAAACTCCTTTTTGGTTACTTATTTAACATATGAAATCCTACCCTTGAAATTACACATTGGTGACATGTAATCCTTGAGTTTAATACATATATAAGTATGCACATGAATGTATTTACATGTAATAGACCACATCTACTTATTAGTATCTTAGTTTACTTCATTACTTCTGTTCAATACCTTTTTTTATTTTAATCGTTATATCGATCACCATTACTTTTTAATCGTAATATGTATCATCTGTTCCTTATAGGGCTATCTAGCCCTAGGAACGTTTCATGAATAACAAAAAATACAAATACGT